>PVKA01040180.1:0-18944 GCA_004027165.1 Ctenomys sociabilis | reverse complement strand
TCTTTTATACACACACACACAAAAACAAAAACAAAACAAAAAAAAAGTGATAACCTGACAGAAGATTGGTACTTTTTCATAGATATCTTCAATGACCTTTTAAATAAAGATACATCTAATATATTTTACATAGTCCTGAAGAACTATCACTTTGAGAGCTCTTTATTGTTCATCCAGGAGCATACTGCAACTTCTCTTGCCTTTTGAATATGCTCTTTGTTATTTCCTATATGCTACATCTGGAGGTATTAAAATATTTCAAGTTTGTATACTAGAAAATCTTTTACTTTTAGTTTTCAAAGGTATGTTTGCTAAGTATAAAATTTAAAGAGGATAGATCTTTTTTCTTTCAGTCCTTTAATTAGTCTAGTTTTTTACACACTTGTTCCTTTTTTTTTTCTTTCTAATATGGAATAAGATGTTATTTAATTTTGTTCTTCCATAGCAAATATTTTTATGTACATGCTTTAATGATTTTTTTCTTTATAATAAGTTTTGGACAATTTCATTTTTGTGTGTCTTGGTATGATTTTATTTAAATTTCTTGTGCAAAAGGTTCATTTGTCTTGGCAATGTGGTATTATAAGTTGAACTAACTTCAGAAATTTTAAATCTTCAAATATTTATTGCCTACTTTCTACTTTGAGAATTCTAATTATATGAATAAAAAAAGAAAAAGAAAGGAGCATTCAATGCTTACAATTTTTGTTTTTACTCTGATTTTTTCCTCTCTCGAATTTCTTAGTTATTTTTTTTTTTTAAACAAAACTGATACATTTATATCTGGTAATCTGAAAAACTAATTTGCACATAGCATTATGCAATACAGCAACCATCATTGGATTCCTATTACTTTTTTTAGTGAAATCTTGTATCATGTGTAATGCTGGTTTTTTATCACTATTTTGTATTCTTTAAAAATATTAATAAAAAGTACAAACAAACAAAAAATAATCCAGTGGGTTAGTTGCATGTTTATTAGATTTATCTTGCACAGGTAAATGTGCAAAGTAAATATGTTTTCTCTCCACTTCATTGAAGATGACTTAGTGAGGCTGGATAATTAAGATGCTGCAGTGGTTGATACATTTGTGTCAACTTGTTAAACGCTTGACTAAGTCAGCTCCAGGACTCCACACCCTAGGGCATGGAGGCCCCACCCTGGAATGATTCAGAACTTAAAGGACACAAAGCAGAACTTAAGAAGGATGGAGCATTCCAGGATGGAGCTTTCCACTTCCTCAGAGTTGCTTCAGTCTTTGCTGTCAGTGTGGAAGGAAGGGAAAGAGGCCTGCTACAAGCTGCAGCTGCTGCTCCTTCCCTTGCTCTTTGCTGATTTCCACTGCCAGGAACTGCTGCATTCTTCTGTGTGCCATTCTGCCTTGGAGGCAGCTGAGTATGGATTGAAATCTTCACTAACTGAGAGCTAAATAAACCTTTCCTTCCCTTAATTTTGGGTGTTCAGTATTTTGTCCTTGCAAGGAGTGAAAAGTAACCAAAAGATGCTTATTCAGTAATCTATATCTATGAGCCCCTTATACGTCCAACATGCCATCCTCCATAGAAGGTGATACGGGATAGACAGTCAATACCTTGAGCTTGAACCGGTCACCAGGGCCAAGCCTGCCAACCTTCACTGCGCACTGGCTGTGTGGGCACTGGCCAGCTGCTTTCCTCTGTTTTGAGAGGCCTCATCTATCATCCTGAAATCACCAGTGATACCTATTTTGCACTTGCCTTGTGAGATGGTGCACCCACATGACCTCTTTATAACAACAAGAGGTCTCTCTCTTTTTTTTTTTTGAGGTCTCTCTTAAGACGAAAACGGAGAATCATCTCAACAGACACCATTTAAATAGCAACATTACACGCTTTCCTCTCAGAAAGAAAGCACCATGCTTAACAAATATGTGCTCTGAAATCTATCCTAAGTCCCCAGATAGTGCCAGGACCTTGGGCTGTGGCTTCTGGGCGTGCCACAAACCTTTTGTGGATAAAAGAAAACAGACAAAGAATCTTAGAAAGACTTAGTGCCTAATACATGGACTTCACCTGACAGGTCCTCACTAAGATTCCTGCTCCTGTTTACACAGTAAGGAGTGGACATAAGAGTGTAGGTAAAGGAAGGGCATGGGGGAGAATGTTTGTAAGGAAGCCTATGTCTCTCTTGTCCTCCAAAGGCCAGGTCCTCAGAGGGGGCCTGCAACTTTTGAGAAGAGGGGGTTACATAAAGGCCTTAGGTCTAGGTGGAGTGTCTGCCCTGGAAAGCAATCCATGAGGCCCAGAGCCCTCAGGAGAAGTTGACACGAATTGAATGGGCCTGGAGACTCCCTCTTGACCTGGATTTCTGTCTGAAAATGTTTTCTTCTCTTCTCACACTCTGAAGTCCTCACCAGTGGTTGAACCCAAGGGGCCACCCCATCTTAAACTTCTAGCCTCCTATACTGCATGCTCAAAAAGGGTCTTTTTTTGTAAATAGATTGCTGTAGGCATTCAATTATAGTAACACAACAATAGATTAATACAAGGCATCTTCCATGTTGAATCTAGACTTTGATGCTGACTTGTTTACACTCTGAATTCTCACATAGAATGGGATAAAAACATTTGAAGCCTCAATACTTTTATAAACACTATAACTTGAGCCCCAGAGATCTCCTGAGACAACGTGGCCAACTCCAGCAGCCTCACTGATCCTGCCCATGCCTGCCCAGCCCCAGAGACCGGCCTGAGACAGCAGCTGGCTCCAGCGGCCTCTGGGATCCCGCCCCAAGCTCTCCCAGCAAGTGCGAATTTGATCGACTCACCAGGCTTCCCAGATCAGTGAGAATGTGGTGAGTCTGAAGGAGAGCCATTGGCTTCTTCCCACGTGCGCTACCCGGATTCCTGCCCCCAAGTCCTCCAAGCCAGTGACTGGCCTCAAACCTCAGGACCCACTCACCAGCACCTCCCCGGATCCCCTGCCCTAAAGCCCACTGAGCGAGTGGGAATTTCCCCAATTCTCTGGGCATCAAAGGTCAGTGAGTGTAGAACTCCAGGCCCAGCATGCACGAGAGACATTTCCCAGGGATTACCTGCCCCCCACCCCCCGTGGCCCGGTGACAGCTCCAGGCACACCGTGCCAGAGAAACATTTCCAGCCGATTACTGGTCCCACCCCACAGCCCCAGACCCAGTGCAAGTCGGCCTGGAGTGAGAACTCCAAGCCTGCCATGCCGGAGGGACATTTCTCAGCAATCCTCAGTCCCACGCAATGGACCAAAACCCAGCACAGCCTGGCCTGTGAGTGAGGGCTCCAGGCCCGCGGCACCGGAGGGACCTTTCCTAGGCCTCTCAGATTCTGGCCTGTAGACTCGGACCCAGCATAGGCTGGCTGACCCAGTACAGCCTACTCGGTGAATAAGATCAGCCACTATCCTTTTGTGAGCCCAGAAGACCCACCAAAGCCCAGGCCCGCCCACCTAGAGAGTGACTGGCCTGACATAGGAGGGCTGACCCCGGCAATTTTCTGGATCCTCGTTCCAAAGCCAGCCAAGACAGTGGGAATTTTCATTATTTGCTCTGCATACCAGTTTGGTTTGTGCTCGCCTGAACAAGGAACCAACAGAGGGGAACCACAGGAGCTGCAGCAAAAAGGAACAGAACACAACAGCTAGGTCCAGAATAGGCATACCTGGATAATCTCAAACTTAAGAGACTGGCACCCGAATATCATAACAAGCTAAGTTTACAGCTCCACCAAAGCTCTACACCAAAGGTCAAAGGTCAGTGCTATACAAAATGACAAAGAGAAGGGGAAAAATGCAATCTCAGACCTCGAGTTCACCAGTAAGGGCAGAGGACACTCGCTCAGCTGCAGTGAATGAATTAATAGATACAGCAGCAAAGGAAAAACAGCAAAAAGCTGTAGAGGAAATAAAACGAGAAGTAATTCCCCAAATTAAAAAAGAAATATCTGAATACATAGTATCTGAAATAAAGAATGAATTCCAGAAACATTGGGTGGAAAAACTATGCTCACCCAGAACAAGTGCAGAGAGCAATATTCCAGCTGAAATATATGAATTAACAGCATCTGAAACAAAGAAACAACAGCAGAAAGATCATGAGGAACTCAAAGCATAAATAATTTCTGAAATCAAAAGAGAATTCTTTGAAAAAAAAGAATTCTTTGAAATCATAGCATCTGAAATACAAAACAAGTCTAGAAATATACAGAGGAAACCCAATTTGGAAGAAACACTGCAGAAAAAGAATTAATAACTACCTCTAAAGAAGACATGGATAAAAAAATTGAGATCAGAAATATGATGGATTCCTTGAATGAGTAATACAGAAAAGAAATAGAACACATGAAACACAGTCAAAGAGATATAGAAGAACTAAAAGTATCAATCACAAGTCTACAAAACCATTTGAGTGAAAGCAAAGACAGAGTTTCAGATCTTGAAGATGCTGGAGCAGCTAGTGAAAAGGTGAGAAAGGATCTCTTAAAAACAACAAGAATGCAGGAAAAAATAATGCATCACCTGCAAGATGACGCCAGGATGAACAGTGTGAGAATAATTGGTATCAACGAGAATGAAGGAGTCAATACAAATGATATAAAAAGAATTTGGGGAGAAATAATCGCAGAAAACTTCCCAAATATGAGGAAACAATACAACATTCAGGTCACCGAAGTATACAGAGCACCAAATAACTTCAACCCAAGTAGAAACACAACAAGACATATAATAGTTAAGATCCCAGAAATTCAACACAAAAATAATATACTGAAAGCTGCTAGAGAGAAGAAGCAGCTCACATTCAAAGGAAAACCCATCAGAATTACAGCTGACTTCTCTACACAAACAATGAAGGCAAGGAGAGCATGGAGCAGAGTTCTTCAAGTCCTACATGAAAACAAATTCCAGTCCAGACTATTATACCTGGCAAAACTCTCTTTCAAGTTTGATGGAGAAGTGAAATACTTCCATGACAAAGAACAACTAAAGAATTTCATGATAACAAAGCCATCCCTTCAGAGGCTGCTGAAAGAGGTTCTAGAGAGAGAGACAACAATGACCAGAACTCCATGAATGAGAATGGAAGGAACCCACAAAACAGGACAGACAATTAAACACAGGTTACAAAGGAGTAAACAATACCAGGTAAATATCATGAAAAACATAAGTCAGCACATTTCAATTATAACCATCAATGTAAATGGACTCAATTCTCCAATTAAGTGAAATAGACTGGCACAGTGGATTAGGAAAAAAAATCCAGCAATATGCTGTATACAAGAAACACACTCAACTCAAAAGGACATTCATAGGCTCAAAGTCAAAGGATGGAAAACAATACTACATGCCCCAGCACCTCAGAAAAAAGCAGGAGTAGCAATTCTGTTCTCAGACAGTCTCAACTTCAAACCAAGAATGATCAAACGACACAAAGAAGGCCAATATATATTGGTCAGGGGAAAAATTGAAGAGCAAGAAGTAACACTCATAAATATCTATGCACCAAACACAGGAGCACCCAACTATGTAAGACAAATCTTAATGGACATGAAAAGCCTTATATCTAAGACCACACTCTTAACAGAAGACCTTAACACCCCCTTATCTCAAAAAGATAGATCAACCAGACAAAAAATTAGCAAGGAAGCAGCAGAACTGAATCAGAGCTTGGAAAAAATGAATCTGGTGGACATATACAGAGTGTTCCACCCAACCACAGCTGAATACACATTTTTTTCAGTTGCACACGGGTCATTTTCCAAAATAGACCACATACTAGTCCAGAGGTCATGCCTAAGTATATGCAAGAAAATAGAAATTATCCCATGCATATTATCTGACCACAGTGCAATGAAACTGGAAATCAATGACAAAAGAAACCAGAAAAACCCACTAAATTCATGGAAACTAAACAACACCCTACTCAGCAATCAACGGGTCACAGAAGAAATTAAACAAGAAATTCACCAATATCTACAATTCAATTAAAATTCAAGCACAACTTACCGGAAATTATGGGATGTGATGAAAGCAGTTATTAGCGGGAAAAATCCTAGCTCTGAACTCACACATTAGGAAATCAGAATGGGAACAAATTAGCACCCTAATCTTGCACCTCTGACAGCTAGAAAAAGAAGAGCAAACAAAACCCAGAGTGCAAAGACGAGAAGAAATCATAAAGATTAGAGCAGAAATTAATTCAATTGAGATGAAGAAAACAGTTTAAAGAATCCACAAATCAAAAAGTTGGTTGTTTGAAAAACTAAATGAAGTTGATAAGCCTCTAGCCAACCTCATCAAAAAGAGGCAAAAGAAAATTCAAGTATAAGTGATAAGGAATGAAAGGGTGAAATCACTACAGAACCAGTGGAAATTCAGAAGATTATCAATAGTTAGTTCAAGAATCTTTACGCTCACAGAATAGAAGACACAGAAGAAACGGACATATTCCTTGAAAAGTACAAATTACCAAAACTGAACCAAGAAGATATAACAACTCTCAATAAGCCAATAACAGCCAATGAAATACGAAACATAATAAAAAGCCTACCGACAAAGAAAAATCTAGGTTCTGATGGATTCACAGATGAATTCTACAAGAAATTTATAGAAGATATAATCCCCATACTCCACAAACTCTTCAATGAAGTTGAAAAGGAAGCAGTTCTCCCAAAATCATTTCTGGAGTTAAGTATAATACTGATTTCAAAACCAAGGAAAGACACAACCAAAAAGGAGAACTACAGACCAATCTCCCTCATGAACATAGATGCAAAAATACTCAACAAAATCCTGGCAAATAGAATACAGCAAATTATGAAGAAGATCATACACCATGACCAGGTAGGATTCATGCTAGGGGTGCAAGGATGGTTCAATATTTGAAAATCTATAAATGTAATACACCACATTAATAGACTGAAATCTAAAAACCACATGATTATCTCAATTGATGCAGAGAAAGCTTTTGACAAAGTCCAACACTCATTCATGTTCAAGGTTCTACAGAAAATAGGAATAGATGGACTCTATCTTAACTTTATAACAGCCACCTATGACAACCGAAAATCTCATATAATCCTCAATGGGGAAAAACTGAAATCTTTTACTCTTAAATTAGGTACAAGACGAGGATGTCCTCTATCACCCCTCCTATTCAATATAGTCTTGGAATCCTTAGCAACAGCTATTAGAAAAGAGGGAGAAATAAAGGGAATAAGAATAGGTAAAGGAGAAGTTAAATTATCACTATTTGCAGATGACATGATACTTTACTTGGAAGACCCCAAAAATTCCACCAAGAAACTACTAGAACTGATAGGGAAATTCAGCAGTATAGCAGGATCCAAGTCAATACTCAAAAGTCAGTAGCATTCCTCTACACAGATAACAAGCACACTGAAAGGGAAACAATAAAAACAATACCTTTTACAATAGCACTGCAGAAAATGAAATACCCTGGGATTCACTTAACCAAGGAAGTCAAAGATCTTTTCACGGAAAATTACAACACCCTAAGAAAAGAGATTATAGAGGATTTCCAAAAATGGAAAGATATTCCATGCTCCTGGATAGGAGGAACCAACATTGTGAAGGTGGCTATACTCCCAAAATTGCTGTACAGATTTAATGCATTCCCTATCAAACTGCCATCAGAATACCTCCCAGACCTAGAGAAATCAATCCTAAAATTTATTTGGAACCACAAACGACCTAGAATAGCAAACATAATCTTGGCCAATAAAGACAAGGCAGGAGGCATCACAATTCCTGACTTGAAATTATACTACAAAGCCACTGTGATAAAATCAACATGGTATTGGGAACAAAATAGACCTGAGGATCAGTGGAATAGATCAGAAGCCGCAGAGGCATCTACAATCACACTCAGCCATCTGATCTTCAACAAAGGGGCCAATCATGCTTACTGGAAGAAAGATAGCCTCTTTAACAAATGGTGCTGGAAAACATGGCTTTCTACATGCCGAAAACTAAAACTTGATCCAGCTCTATCACCATGCACTAAGTTAAAGTCAAAATGGATTAAAGATCTAAACATTAAAACAGAAACACTCAATCTCCTGGAAGAGAAAGTAGGAGGAACTCTTGAAGACATAGGGGAAGGTAAAGAGTTCATGAACAAACATATATTTGTACGGGAAGCACTTGAAAGAATCAACAACTGGGATCAACTCTTCTTAAGGAGCTTCTGCATATCAAAGAAATTGTCAACAGAGTGAAAAGACAACGCACAAATTTTGAAAAATTCCTAACTAATAAGCAATCAGATAGAGGTCTACTGTCTAAAGTATATAAAGAACTAAGATATAACAGGGCCCTCAAATTTAAATTTAAATTTCCCTCAGTAATGGACATCTGAGATGAATACACACTTCTCAGAGGACGAAATTAAAGAAGTGAATAAATATATGAAAAAAACGCTCCACATCGCTAGTCATCCATGAAATGCAAATAAGAACAACACTGTGATACCATCTCACTCCAGAAAGAATGGCTATCATAAGGAAATCATCGAACAACAAATGTTGGAGAGTTTGTGGGGAAAAGGTAACACTTCTCCACTGCTGGTGGGAATGTGGACTGGTACAACCATTGTGGAGGGCAGTGTGGAGACTCCTCAAAAGAGTAGGACTAGAAATCCCATTCAAGCCAGCTATCCCCCTACTGGGAATTTTCCCAGAGGAACTGAAAACATTGTCATAGTGATATATGTGTACAGATGTTTATAGCAGCCCTATGTGTGATAGCAAAATCTTGGAAACAACCAAGAAGTCCATAACATGAGGAATGGTTGAAAAAGATGTGGTATATGTATATAATGGAGTATTTCTCAGCTATTAAGAATGACGAACTTGAAGCATTTATACTGAAGTGGATGTCACTTGAACATATACTCATAAGTGAAATAAACTAGACACATATGTGTTAATATTGTATACTCTCCCTTGTATAAGAAACGGAAAGCAGAAATCCAAATGGAAACGTACAACAACAACTAAAAATAATTGAGTCAGCAAAGGCAAAGTGAATGGCATATGCTGCAGGATACTAATCAGCTTTTCTTCTGGATGGTTAACAACCTAAGTTCACAGATCAAAATTGGAGAAATAGAAGAGCCACAAGGCCAGCCAACATTTTGGCCCAGGTCTTTCAAGGTCAGCGAAGACTCAGGACATAGGAGAACCTGTACTGCAACATTATGAAACTCAGTTGAGCTCCAAATTTTCTGAACAAGATTATGGAGCCACAGAGGAAAGAGATCGAAGTTCTATAGTGTGCCTGGGGAGAGTCACATGGAGAGAAAACTTTCTCTCAGGCTCTCACAGGGAGCAAACTGGTCAAGCATTGGCCATGACTCATCCACATGGATGACACAGACAATGGATCTACAGAATAAGGTACAGCACTACAAGATAAACCCTGAGGGAACTTTACTGACCTTATAAGAAACATAAACTACATATGTTGGTATATAGGTCTTGCTCTATCTAAGTCTTAACCATCCAGCAGAAAAGCATAAAAATGAGGTATACACCGCGGGGCCATAATAATAAGCTGAGCTGTAAATGCCTATGGTCGACAACTTCTTCAGATAACTATCTTTGTGGAATGCTGGGTTGACGATTGTGTCATCAAGTTCAAGCACCTAAATTAGTTGAATGACAATGGAGTTCCCATCTTTGACAGGTGTAGACAAAGGAAGGAGTATAGAAAGGAAGAATCAAGATGTGTGTATATGGACACTACAGTTGGGATAGATAATGCCGTGCTTCTACATAATTTTATGAGAGGCAAGAGTTGCACAATGGTGGTTGGACAGGATATTATGTCGGCTTCTAGTACTATGGACAACCACTAGGAAAATAGCAAGGTAGAAAGTATTAATTATTGAATCTTTGATGTAATTCAGAGATAAAAAATAAGTAAACAGCTACACTCTCTTAATTTACTGATAATAAACATACAGTATAATAATGTCTGTAAGTATAATATCATGTATGTACCCTCTATGATACTAAAACATTATGAAAATAGTTTGCAATGTATGAATTTATGAAATCCATCTTGTCAAGGTATCTTAAAACTGTCTCACTGATATTTGTACTTCAATAAAACAAAACAATAACAACAAAAAACAATATAACTTTTTCCTGAAAACCAATCTCAAAGAAAAAAAAAAAAAAGTGTAGGGTCCTGAGTTCAATCCCTAGAACCACAAAAAAAAAAAAAAAGAAAGAAAGAAAGAAATAAAAGAAAGCCAATCACTGTAAAGTCTTGCCTTTGCCTCATGGTGAGCATGTGGGTTGCCTTGTTAGCTTGATACTGCACGATGTGTGGGGTCAGGGCTGGCCCCAGCTTGACATAGGCTCCTCTGTTACTGCCAACTTCATAGTAGTTGGAGGCAGAGAAGATGGTTAGCACCTAGATCCAACAGAAAAGAGAAAGTATTCACATTCTCTGAACAAGCTTTGTCTTCAGTCCAAAGCAGGCCTAAGTTTTATCAGGCCTGCTGTTTCTGTTTACACTAGTCTGGGGGTCCTTTTCTTTTTCTTTTTTTCCTTTCTTTCTTTAGTCTTTCTTGAAACAGGGTCTCTCTATACAATTCAGGCTGTTCTTGAGCACACTTATTAACTCAGGCTTGTCTCAAACTCATGATGATGTTCCTGCCTCAGCCTCCTGAGTGCTGGGAGTACAGTACCATGCCCAGCCTTTTTCCTTCATTTTAAATTTTGAAGTCATCTACTCCTGGGCATGGTGGTGCATGCCTATAATCTCAGCACTGGGAGGTTGAGACAGGAGGACTGAGACCAATGTTGGGGGTACAAAAGTGAGTACAAGGCGAGTACAGCAAGACCTTGTCTCAAAAAAACCAAACCAAACCAAAAAAACCCACTTATTTTTTTTTTAAGTGATCAGTGTTACTAGGGCAGGAGTTGTTGGTTTGAACCATAGACATCTGAACCTTGATAGGACATTCATAGTAGTTTTCACATTCTGCTCTTAAATAAAAATGGTAGGGGTCATAGAAAACATCTTTATTCTTCTTAGACACGGGTGGCAGTGCCAGGCTGGGAGTTGTGTCTCAGGCCAGTTCCCTAGAGACTGGGTCTCCTGGGGGTGCCCAGGGAAAGAGACTTCCAGGATCCATAGATTACTTATCTTGATCTTTATTTTCTATGGAAATCTATTTTCTCCTGTAAAATTAGTATTCTTGGGCATACAGAATCCCATCCCATGAATTGAGGCAAATATTATAGGATTTGGATACACTGGAGATTAATCATGACATTAATCATACTCAAAAGAAAAGAAACAATGCTAAGTCCCTGCTAGACAGTGCAGGAATCCAGAACTATAGTTGTTTAGGACATGGGTCTAAAAGCCATGGATTTAAACAATAGAACTGTGGCTGGGAAAACACTGGCCTCTTGCTTCAGCCCCCAGAATGGGACAGCATAAGCCCTTTGTCCTCAGTGGGTTGGAGACAAGTGACTTCAAACAAACTGAGTTTCAGAGAGGCCAAGAGTGAATGACAGAAAGGACTGAGGTACTTTGAGTGAGTGGGTAACAAATATACAGCATAGCTGGTTATTAGAAATCTACAGACTCAGCTCCCTGGGCTGAGAGAGACTCGTTCATCCACTGACAGCAGTGTGAGGGCCCACCCACCTTGCGGTTGTGGCAGAATTCGTAGCCTTCAGGTTTGCACTCGTGGGACCGGATCAGGAGCTGCAGGTTGTATTTCTGCAGCAACTTCTCGGTCACATCAGGCCCAAAGTAACAGCCTCCTCCACGGACAGTGTTGGCCTTGCAGCCCTCCTGCAGCATGGGGTCACTCCACAGGATGTCCACCACCTGGGGAACCAAGAGGCAGATGCCAGGGGTTCCATCCACATGGAACGACAAGGAGGAGCAGGAGGAGGAGGGGGAGAAGGAGGAAAATATCTGAAGAAAAATAAGTGAATCCATTTTCATGTAATCAAGTTTCAGTTTTCCAGAATCTGTTAATACTCAAAACGAGTGTGTAGGGGAGTATGTTGGTGGAGGAGTGTGTGCCCACTTTTTGGAAAACAAACCTTATGTGCAAAGTCAGTGTGGGAAGAGATGAGGTGGCTCTGGGTGCAGGTGTGGCTGGACAGGAGCCCCAGACAGGTGGGCAGGTGAGCACCACACACATGTGGTCACGGGAAAGTGCGTCGACATTTTAGTTCTTGAGGTAATTTGAGAATTTGAGAGTTTGCAGAAGAGCTGAGCAATTTCTAGCAGCCTACACTCTGCCTATTGCTGCTATCAGGGAATTGCTGATTGCTACTCTCATGTAGCTCAGATGCATTGAATGTGTTATGATTGGTGACGCCAGATGCTTTCGGAACATGCTGCGCTTGATTTATGAATTTCAGCATGTGCCTACTGAGTCATGTTTCACGAAATGAGAGACCTGTGTTTTAAAATTTTGATTTTAAGTGGTACTGATGCCCAGATCAGTTTTGGGGAGCATGAGCCTAAACTCTGTCTCTGTCTCTGTCTCTGTCTGTCTCTCTCCCCCTGCAAACCTTAGATTCTAGCTCAAAGTCCACTTTAACTGTTCTCCTTCACCACCCTCCATCAAATCAGTCACGTAGTTCTACTAAGTTTCGCTCTTCAAAATATCTGAATTCTCTGTCCTGGATGAACCAGTAGGTCGAACCATGGCAGAGACTACTTTACCCTCTGTTCTGGCCTCCGTGACAGCTCTTCACGGGGCCTCCCCACCAGCACCCTGCCACCCCCGTCTGCCCAGCTGTGCTTTCTGCCTGGCTGTTGGAGTCACCTGTCTGACAGGCACTGCGCCAAGCTGAGGACGACACCCCCGTGTCTGTTCTCTTCCATCTTTTTTTCCACTAACATAATGACACTGTTTTGAGCAGCAATGTACTGAGCTAAACACACTTTCCTGTCTACCTTGCAGCTTGGGGTAGCCATGCAACACAGGTCTAAGCTCCTGGGAAAGCTCTTGGTTGCCTGGAAACAGAGGAGAGACTGCTGAACCGTCCTCCTGGAGCAGGGGATAGGCCTGGCCTGCAGCAGCAACTGTTGACCTGGATCCTCTTCTCCAACAGGTGCCAAGTCATCAACTACAGATCCCCTCACCTGAACCACCCGCCACACCTCCCCATCTGCTATCAATAATATAACATGGGATGCGCTGGACAAACACTAGGGTGGCCCAACCTCAGAGAATGAGAAGGAGGACCCGGAGTGTGTGCATGAATGCACACAAAAAAGACGCTGCATTCCGCTGTGTGCCATCCTGCCCCTTCCCCACACACCACAAAGCCCTAGTCCAGGCTGCAACTCTGCCCCCACCCACCTGCTGCCATTCGTCCTGGGTAGGCTGCAGCGGTTCTCCAGCACCCTGCTCCCCCTTGGAGGCTGCAGGTGAGAACACCTCCTGCTTTTGGACCCTGGGGAAGCCCGCTCGCTGCCGGCACAGCTCCAGTTCTAAGTCCACAGAACGCCTCACCCGTCGGGACAGCTCCTGGGGTGCCAGGGGGACGCTGCAAGGGACACTGCAGGACCTGTTGGACCTGTGCCTCCTGCTGTCCAGAGCGGGGTGCAGTGGTGAGGAGGGGAGCGAGTGGCTCTGGGGCAGGAACCAAGGTGTGGGTCTCTGCGCAGGCCTCGGTGCGGTGCTGGGCATGCTGGCCGCCTCTGCCTGCCTCTTGGGTTCCCTTGTTGTTGGGCGCCTCATGGTGGATATGACCTGAAGGTGTCCAAGGCAGATACAGAGGCTGGGGGGACACAGCGGGACCTTCTAAAGCTACCTCCCAGCCTTCTAAGGCTCTTCTGAGGCTGAATCTAGACCCTTGACTCTGGGCTCAGCATCTCTGCCTTCCTCTTCAGGGCTCCCGGGATCATGTGGGCAGTTGCATTCCTCCTTCTGCAAAATTTTTAGCCAAAATTTAAGGAATTTGTTTTCTGCTTAACTACAAAAAGAGTTCTTCACTGCTCTTTTCCTAAGTTCCTCTGCTTCTGTGTTTTCACTGTCAAACATGATCCCTCCTATGGAATGGTCCCCTGGGGTAGGCAAAGTCAGCAACCACCATGACATAAGAGGTGGGGAACCTAAAAACAAATTAGGTTGCAGGCAACACACAGAATTAACAAGGGAAACAGAACTGGGTGTAGGCCTTCAGCCCCATGCTTCTTAGGAAGCTTCAAGCTACACAAGGGTTTGATGAAGAGGATTTGGGGGAGCTGTGGAGTGTTACAGCCCTCTGTTCTTCCACCTCTGCTATCCTCCTCTCTGAATGCTGAGTCTGGGGTGTATAGAGCCATGGAGTCTTTCACCTACCAAAGGACAAGGAGTCTCTGTGACAGCTCTTTGGTAACTAGGCCCTCCATTCAGAAACCCTGGGCTTTAAAATTGGAAGCAATTACAGGATAATCCTCAAGTGTACCAGTAGTCTGCCTGGGGAGGGATGAGCTTGGTGCTGGGTGAGGAGTGAGTGCTTGGAAAATTGGAAAACCAAAGGGACAAACCAAGAGCATGGCCGCCCTGACTCACACCTGCATTAACAACTGTCTACCTGGCTTCCTCAGGGCCAGAACCCCTGCTCTTGGGCACATCAATGAGGTGTAGCCATCCAGGTGCTGTACCTCAGGGTGGCAAAGCCACAGCACCAACTGCAGTCCCCCCCCCCCCCGTGCAGCGAATATCAGTGTCTGTTACCACTGCGGGCCCTCAGTCCTTCTCCCCTTCTCAGGTTCCAAGATTCAGCAGGCAGGAGACAGTTGTTTTACGCTGGCAGTGAATAGGACACTAAGGTGAGAGTTGCATTATTTCTCTCCTCTGTACCTTGTGTCTGTCTAATTTGGCCAAAAGCTCCAGGTCAGTCCTGTCCGACACGCCACCATGAAGAATCAGGACTTTCCCATCAACCAGCGTGGCCAGTGGAAGCCAACAGAATACATCCTGAAGCGTTCTTAAGATTTTCTTCCCATGCACCTGAAAATATGATAATAATACAATAATAGGTTTTCAATAACTCACTCAACTTCTCTTACCTAAGAGAAACTTCTTCTAAAAGTAGCATAGTAGCCAGATGTGGTTGCGACCTGAGCACTCAGGAGGCTGAGGCAAGAGGAGTACTCTAAGCTGGGGGCCAACCTGGGCTACACAGCAAGGCCCCATCTCAACCCACCCTCCCCGACCAAAAAAATGATGAAAGCAGCCTACTTTATATTTGTGCATCACTTCCTTGGTGAAGCCATATCTAGGCATAGAAGCAAATATGGATATGAAAATAAACAGCATAAAACACAAAATTTACACATATGTAAATGATTCAGAAAGAGACCAAGGCATTGTTATCAAAATATTTACAATTATAACTGTATCTGGGTAGAGAAATTAGGAGACATTATGATCATCTTTCTTTTGTTTATCCCTTTGCCCTACTTTCTCTAGGGTGAATTCTAATTACTTACATGCTAAAGAGTGTGCATGTAAAAAAATGTCTTGCTGTAGAGTAGAATAATTTGTAAAATTTTAGAAATCTGAAAGAATATTACAGGGGCTAGAGAGATGGCTAAGTGGAATAGGCGCTTCTCTGGCAAGCACAAGTGCCTGAGTTCAATCCCCGGTTCCACAAAAAAACAAAACAAAAAAAGAATATTACATACTGTGGATTCTGCTTTCAGAAATTAAAAAATTACTTCTGAAAAGCATCTATTATAAGAAACCCCAGCAAAATACTTTTTTAGGAAAGAGCACAAGCAAGCAGATGTGAAGCACCCAGAAGGCCTGGGCTCATACCGGAAGTTCACCACGTGGTCCTCGTGGTTTCCTCGGTTCAGATGGAACTCCTTGGGGTAAACCAGCATGAAGGCGAACAGAATCAGTAGGATCTCTACCGAGTGCTGGCCCCGGTCCACGAAGTCACCGTTGAACACGTACGCCCGCTCTGGCGACGGGAGGCCGTTCTTTCCGACACAGCGGTGAAGGAGGCCAGCAGGAGAGGAAAGCCCGGTTAGAGCAGTGGGCCTCGGAGCGCCGGCCAGGCGCAGGCCACATGTGCTGCCCGGCCAGGGTCTACTGCACTGTGTCCCCCCGCCAGGTCGGGGCTCTGAGACACTTGTGAGAACAGGGCGGCGCCAAGCCAGAATGTCGTCAGAGGGGGGGACAAGCGCTGGGTGGTGAAGCAAAGGCCAGTTCTAAGTTCCGGCCACATTAACATTCTAACAATGATAATAATTGCTATCACAAATTTCTCAGGATTAAGTAAAAAAATACAAGGAGAAGTATTTCGGGAGGCATAGCGTATATACCTAGTAATATCATATTAGCATATTATGATACACATATTTGTTCTACAGTCTGTATTTTATAGCTAATCATAGGTACGAAAATAGCTTTTGGTTACTTTGTTAATAGTTAAAATGCTTGTTTCTACTTATTAAGCTAATATTTCATATTTGTTAAACAGTATACAAAAAATGAACAGTATACTAGAATAAGATACAGTGTTTTTACATCATGTATTTACTGCACAGAAGCCAGCATTTCTGAAAATCATAGCTTAAAGATTCTAGCACTATGCAAGCATTTGTCTACTGCATACTGTGAACTAAACTGAGCCTCACAGAAGGGAACTTGACGCACACACGCATACCTTATAGAATATGAATATTAAGTCGTCTAGCTGGCCATGTAAGTCTCCTAACAAAAGGAAAGAGTGTCAGTTCTGATCGGTCATCACGCTTCTAATGTTTACAAAAGAGAAAAACACTCTCTAGAACAACCCAACAAAGAGTCCAGTGCTTACTGATTTCCAGTGCATCACAGAGGGACACTGAGTAATGCACCCTTGCTGCAGAAAGCACCACAGCTCTTGCGGGGCCGTTGTAAAGAGCCAGGGACCTGCCTTTTCAGCAGCAATGGACAGAACACCTCAGCGTGGAAAACAGGAGGGCTCTGCTCTGGTTACAGGGGCCAGCATTAGCTGAAATTTCAAGGGAAGTTGCAAACCTAGACTTTAAAGTGAAGTCCTCTGGTTGCCAAGTGTTGGGACATTGACATTTAGTGTCTGAGGTCACAGAGGACACACAGCACATGTGTGGGCTGTGTGTGGCCCTGGGCTGTGTGTGGGGCTCAGGGTACACGCGTGGACACAGGCCATTCATGAAAAAGCAAGCACAGGGAACAGGGAACACAGCTGGAACCGGGCCCCTAGGGAGGCCTCCTTGTGGGGAGGGGCCTTGCGCAATGCTGTCAAGTAAACGCATCCGCCAAAGAAGAGCTGGCTTGCCCCGTAGCTGGGGTGTGAGCTGAGCCAGGATGGATCGCTGAGCCGCCGCAGCCTCCTCCCTGAGCCCTCTGTCTACAGTGGGGCACAGGGTGCCAGCAGGAGTGAGCAGTGGAGCCCACCTGTCCGCTCGCCACCCTCCCGTCTGCCCCTCCATACAGAGCCTCGGCTGCGGCCTCCCTCTTACCACACACTGTGAGCTCCTCACTGTAGCAGCTCGACACCTGGGTGACATTAGGCAGCTGTGCCAGGTGCCTCCTGGCCTCATGCAGGAGATGCAGGACGTAGTGAGCGTGCAGCTGCTGCAGGGAAGGAGGCGGGACACAGGACACTGACAGTCACTAGCCCCCTTGGTGACCCCAGGGGGGCTGGGAAAGGTCTCAGGAAGCCGCAGGCACCCTTCTCTCTCACCCACACTGCCCTGGTTTCTGCTTTTCATCATCCCTGCTGTTCCCCTGGCAGTCATGAGCTCACCCTGGCGTCTCGGCCAAGCAGGGAAAAGTTCATGTGGATGAGAGAGAGTGGCCCTGCCACACTGAGAAAGCCTTCTCGCTCTGAGTCCCCGTGGGGGAGAGGAAGGCTGGGAACCTGACCCTGATCCCCAAGCTGAGCACTTCTATCAGTACTGGGATCATAGGCGGGCATCACTCAGCCTGGCTGACACCCTATTCTTTACATGGTAACCAGAAGGATTATTTTAAAAGCAAGTCAGAGCACGCCATCCCTGTGCTCAATGTCCAGGGGCTCCTCTTGTATTCAGAAAAAAGTCAGCCTCCTATTCTTCCTGGCTCCCTGCTGTGCAGCCACAGGGGCTTCCAGCTTTGCAGGATGGACTCCCCAGCAGATTCTGGCACCAGCTCCTGCCATGTGCTTCCTGTCCAGGAGCAGTCTGAAACACCCACCTGGCCTGTACCCCGCCCGCCAGCAGGGCCCTGCCCTCGGAAGTGCCTTCTGGCCTCTCCCACCCCAGCTCAGGCCCTTCTCCCGTAGCCTGGCCTTGTCTCCTGGCTCTTGTTTGCTATCACTTCTTACTGTCTCCCTCCCCTCCCGAGTGCCAGCCCCAGACAGGGATTTGTGCATCCCACAGGCTGTGTCCTGCCCCCAGGCCAGGTGGGTGTACAGGCTGCGGTGTCTGCAGGATGAATGAGAGCGGTCAGGGCTGGGGGACCCTGCTGAGACCCTGGCTTAGGAAGGAAAGAAGGGCACTGTGTCTCTGGCAACCTAGGACGCCAGAGCCAGGAGCTTCCTGCGCGGGCTGTTCACATGCGGGGCTGGGCTCCTGAGCTCACTTGTTTCAGCCTGAAAGCTTCCACCAGGGCAGTGGCGTGGCCAGGAAGCAGCGGGAAGGACAGCCGCGGCCCTGTGTAGTTGGCAGGCACCTCGATAGCTTGGTAGTCACTGCAGGCCTCCAGCTCCGAGTCCTGGGGATGGCTCTGCTCCGTCAGCATTCGGCTGAGAAGGTCCCCTGGCATGGGCAGAGGGGTGGCTGGCTGTGGGCAGACATGCCCTTCATGGGCAGGACAGAGGGGCTATGGTGGGGAACAGGCTTGGCTGGCATCAGCTCATCCAGGACAGAGAGAGAGAGAGTGAGAGGGAGGGAGGGAGGGAGAGAGAGAGAGAGAGAGAGA
>PVKA01040179.1:0-18945 GCA_004027165.1 Ctenomys sociabilis | reverse complement strand
AAGCTGCTGAAACGCGGTCAGGGATGCTGTTTGGAGAAGCTGTTGGAAATCGCTGGTTCTCTTGGGCTGCTCTGCTGGAGGACCTTGTCATGCTGGCTCTCCTGATGAACTTTGGAGGAGCTTTGGTCCTCATCTTGAGCATCGCTTCCTGGCTCTGGAGGGGTGGATGGTGCCCTGCTCAGCCTCATGGAGAAGCTTGTCACATTGGCTTTCCTGATGGGAACTCGGCTTTCCTTGTTGCTGGAGGAGCCCAGGACCTCCCTGTTGCTGAGGACGGCTGTGGTACCTTTGGGGGAGCTCTGGGCTTCCCTTGAGTGTGGCTTCCTGGCTCCAGGTCAGACCCCTCAGCCTGCTGGCACAGATCCTTCATCCCACTGGCAGAGACTTCCTAGCTTCTGCCACTGACCTTTGGGCCTTTCCAGTACCAATCTGTGAAGCAGGCCTGCATGGGACTTTGTTGTGGGCTCTAGAGTCCCAGTTGGACTTGTGGGAGGCATTGGAATGAGCTCTAAGTCTTCTGTTGGACTCAACAAGTTATTAGGATCCAGGTCCTCAGCTGGATTCTTTGGTCCTTAGTGTGTGGGTAGATTTCCCTCCTTGTATATGATGCTTGAGTGATTCCTTATAAAGTAATATAAAATCTGTCCTGTATCATATTGCTCTCCTTGCACAAACTTCAAACCTTGACACCCTGCTGGCTTCTCCCTGAAACCGAAGGTCACAAGGGTGTTGGCCCATGGAAGGACAACCAGAGGATATACAGACTAGAGGAGGCCACAGGACAGATACATTTGGCAATTAACAAAGAAGGGATGCTTGGGGTCTGGAAGATGGCTCCATGGAATAAGCGCTTGCCTGACAAGCACAAGGGCCCGAGTTCAGTCCCCAGTTCTGCAAAACAAAAAGGGGGTGGTGGTGTGCTTGCTTCTTTGGGAGTTTTGATATTTATGTCATTTGCTGGCTTTTACATTTTGTAATTTGCTCTACTTTCCTTGCTTTTCTAAGTGAACGTCTGCTTGCACTCCCAGTCTTATATTCATGTTTTATATTGTTAAAGAAAAGCTTAAGGCATAGCCTTCAGGATCCACCTGAGTCCACTGTGGCCCACTTGCTGGTGCCTAACTGCATCTCCCATTCATCTCTACTTTGGAGGAGCTGCTGGAGGCCAAGAGCTCTGGGGGTGCAGGGAGCTCAGCTCATAGGAACCTTGCTTCTCCATGGGGTGGGACAGCAAGAAGGACTGATCATCTCTCCTCCCTGCACATCCCTGGAATAAGGCTGAAGTTTGTTGAGTACATCACTAGATAGAGCTCACGAAGACAGCTGAGCAGTGAAGAGAAATCCCCAGGATGCCTTTCTGAAACAGAGATCACGTTTCAGCACTCTGGGCCAGGCTGGGACCATGTGGGGAGCCCGCACCTGTGATGTCCTCCCTCACCTGTACTTCGGGCACCCACACCTTCCTATCATTCAAGGATATCCCAGATTTCCTTGCAAGTGGGGCTGCAACAATAGACTGAGAGTGTGCTGTGGAGCGGGCAGCAACATGCTTCTCCTGAGCCCCATCAGGACCCAGCACGGCTCTGAGGCTTCGCAGCCGTGTGGGTTTGGTGGGGTGGGCAGGTCTCTTGCAGACCTTACTTCTGCTGCCGTCTGCAGCCCCGAGGGTGGGGTACCAGGGTAAGGGCCTGTGCTTGCCAAACCTACATTCACTCCTTCACTGGTGTGACCCACGCCAGAGCCAGTGTGGCTGGAGCTGGGGCTTGAGTACAGTGATGGAGACTGGCCTGAGGCCTGAGGCCTGAGGCCTGGGCTGGCTGTGGAGGAGCCCAAGCGGAGAATAAGCCGGGACTGTGCCAGGGAAGCGGGGGCCTGGATCTCAACCCTCTCATACTACACGCTGGGAGCAGCACCACAGCCAGGAAGGAGCTCTGCTTCGAAGGGTGAAAATCTAGGCCTCTCAACAGCACAGGGAATACCTGAGTGCTGCTCCCCATAACAGGGCTCCCTGGGAAGCTCCTGCCTGCAGATGACCCAGGCCATGGCCACTATCCTCAGCTGAAGTCCTGCCCAAAGAGGCATTCCCAAGTTGGGGAATACCCTGGAAGAGATGTACAGCAAATAGCGGAGAAGAGACCAGATGGCGTGAGAAAAGAACAGTTGAGTTAGAAAACACAAGCCTTAAAAAGGAAGGTAGCATGAGACAGTTTGTGATCTGCTCAAGAGACAAACGCCCCCTCAGAGCAACTGAAGGGTCTGGGTGGGATGTGGGTCCCTGGTGAGCATCCCCATGAGTGCCAGGCCTAGTCTCAGAGTGTGAGCGGGACCCAAGGGCCTGGGGCTGGCGAAGGAGCCCTAACTCAGGGTTCCCCTCCCCGGGCTCCCCTCGCTGGATCCCTTTGTCCCCTGTCTCATGTCCCTCTCTTAAGATCCCCTTCCTAGGCTCTCTCACAAGGTCCCTATCTCTCTTAGGGCTCCGTTTCCCTGGTCCCTCTTCCAGGGTCCCTTTGTGCTCAAGTGTCTTATCTCTATCCTTCTGTGGAGGTCTCTCTCTGGGGTCTTGTCCCCAGGCCTCTCCTGCCTCTGCTGGCCTCACTCCCCTCAGAGGTGGTGCTGTAGGGAGCAGCCCCCGGTCTGGCCTCCTCAGTCTTGCCTGCCAGCCCCAGCTTCCTGTGCGGCTCCAGTGCAGTCCTCAGTGGGAGTGCAGGTCAGCTGTGACCCATACTTACTGCTCATCTAGTCACCATGCCACGTGGGTCATGTGGCAGCAGGGCCCTTCTCTGATGTCAGTGGGCATGTTCCGTGGCTCTGGCATGAGGCCTGGGAGGCGTGTTCCCGGCCTCACTCTGGAGTCTGCGTGGGCTGTGCCTCTCTCCGTGGCAGTGTGTGGCCCCCACGTATTTCCCTCACAGGACCTCCAAAGTCCTATGGATAGGAGCTTAATCAGATGTTAGCTAAATGCTGTGCCGTGCCTGGCCTGAGCTCGGCCAGCTTGTTCACCACAAGAGCAGATGCTGCCCGTTCTCAGACAAGATGGCTCAGAGTAGCGCCAGGCTGCTCTGCGGCCAGTGGGCAGCATTGTAGTGGCTTGAGTCTGCAGCGGGCCGAGGAAGGCATGCTAACTAGGCTGCCTCCCCTTACCCTCACCTTGCCAGTGTCCACCATGAAAACAGGAGCATTTTACATGTCCTCGCAAAGCTTGATGGGTATAGGTGAGCCTTTTCAGAGCTGGCTGGTCATGGGTGTGTGATACTAGATTAAAGGTGTGTGGTACGGAATGAGTCTACTATTTGGTTTTGTGTAGTTCTGGATGTGTGTAATGGAACACACACCCAGGTTGTGGGTGGTACCACTCAAAAGGCTCCTCTGTGAGGTTGGCTTTGCTAAAGGTCAGGGTTATGCAGCCTTAGGAGCCTGTTCTGTTTTGGGGAAAGTCTGGCTCCCTTGGGATCTGGGGCCAGGGACCCCCCCCTCAGCCAGGACCTGGCTTTCGAGCTGCAGGGTGAGGGTATTGGCTGCTGGGCTGGGGCACTTCTGGGCATGGTAGCCCTAGGGTTCTTTCTGACCTTGGTCGCTAGGGTCCCTTCCTGCCCTGGGTTGGTGAGAGCCCTGGAGCAGGGGCCCTGAGTCACTGTGCAGTTCCTGGGTGTCCTTCTGATGCAGGTGCAGTGTCACCTCCTAGCGGCCACAACTGCTGCCGCGGCCAGGGAAGGGCTGTGCAGTGTGGCACCTGGGTGTGTTCCTGGAGTGCAGGCTGTTTGGCCTCAGAGTTGTGGTGATGGTGACAAAGGAGGAAGTGTCTCAGGGTGCGGGTTGGGGAGGCAGCTGGTGGCCGGGGGATGGAAACCTGTTCCTGTCCCTCTGCACCCCAGCTGTCAGAGCGGAGCTGAGAGGGAGGCCAGCTAGGGTGGGCGCTGTGTCCAGCTCATGCTTCAGCTCCAGAAAGTGTTTTCTCTTACAGTTCCTCTTTTGGAAAAAGCTGTGAAATTAATTACAAAGACAGTGCGCATCTCCATGCCGTCAAGGCTCTTTGGAAGACAGAGCCGCCGTGTGTCACCTCCTATTCTCACCCTCCGAGGGCTGTCAGCCTGCGAGCTGCTGGCTCTGCCAGCCGCTGTCCAGCCCCAGCCGCCTGTCACTGTCCTATTTTTAGCCTGGGTTTGGTGCAAGACTTGACAAGACTTTCAAACTAATAACTGGAATGTCAAAGAAATCAGCTGTTGGAGCTGCCCTGTGGGCACACAGTGGACAGGACAGAGGATGGGTGGCAGGAGTGGCTGCAGAGCGCTGGCCTCCATGGACAGCAGCCTGGTGGGGTAAGTGGCTGGGGGCTGGCCTAGCCAGGATGCATGACACCTGAGGGGCCTCATGGTGCAGGAAGTCTCTGCTTGGACCCTAGGCTGCTCAACCCAGGTGACAGGCAGTCTCGAGCTGAGTAGATCCAGGCTCCTCCAGCAGTGTCTGCCCTCGACACACTGTGGGTGCATAGCTCTGCATGCCTTGTACGCTAGACACATGTCAGGCTGGGATCCGTGCTCTCTTCTGGTTAAGAGGCACTGAATGATTTTGAGAAGGAGGGAGGGTGGGGTAGATGGCCCAGGCAAGCTGGCCTCTGCATTGCCAGTTGCTCTGTGACACTGACAGACTCATGTGAGTGGTTTGAGCCCTGCAGAAGTAAGATGCTTGAGAAAATCAGGCCAGGAGTCTGCAAGAGGGCTCCTGAAGGGCCCTGTAAAGCAGTGAGATGGTGAGGCAGTGAGATGTGGCCCCGGGAGAACAGTGCCCCTGGGTGGCTCAGGGAGGCATAGTTCAGTACATGCGGCCTCACGCCCCCTGCCCACAGACTGTGGGGTCCAGAGGGTGGTGAGGCAGAGCTTCAGCCTGGCACTGTGGGCCACTACCAGAGGACAAGCACAATACCCCCTGTCCTGTGTCCAGGCAGGTGGGACCAGTGAGAGGGTCTGTGACATCCACATGCCACACATGACTCACAGACACACATCACATGTGCCACAGCACTCTGCAAACACACATAGCCATGCTCTGCCATACATGCCATGTTCACACATGCACATGCACACACACGTGTGCAGCCCTGGGCACCTAGCCCTTCCCCTCTGTCGCTCACTGTCCTGCCCTCAGAAGGCCTGACCCTAAGACCTTCCCTGTCGCAGCACCTGGAACTGAGGGTGCACGGGGAGCGGAGTGCCAGAGTCTACCCTTCCGTGAGGAGGGTGTGAGGCTCTCTGGCTGCTCTGGGCTGTGCAGAGCCCTAACCCTGCGTTCCTTCAGAGGATAGAGTGTGTGGAGGGACTGCAGTCTATCATCTCCCTGCAGGGAGTCCACTCCTGCCCCGTGCTGTCACCTGTCCTTCAGGCCTGCCTCTTCTGGGTGTTGTAAGGTGTTTCCCAGGGCCCCTGGCCATGTCTGTGGATGGAGCAGATTTGAGTTCCTTGGTGTCACAAGGGGTTCTGTGAATGACCCCAGTTCTTCCCACATCTATCCTGATGAGAGTGGGCTGTGCAGCTTGGGCCTTTGAGCAGGCTCTTGGTGGCCAGCAGTGTCATGGGCTGCCATCTGCCCCTACTACTGTGGCTGTCACTGTGCCCTTCGGGCCTCAAGGCCATTGACCTCCTTTTTCTGCAAACCTGTTTCTGTCCTTTTCCACCTTCTTTAGGATGCTGTTGTGTTTCATTCCCACTGAGCCTGTGTGCTTCATGGGGAGGTGTGCCGAGCTGGCACGGATGCAGCCTTTGCAATCTGCATGTGCCCTGCAGTCCCCGTGGCCCTGGGCTTCCTTCTAGGCAGGGGCTGGCTCCATGGCACCACCAGGAGTAGTTTTCAGCCACACTGCATGATGTGAGCCTCTCCTTGTAGAAAGTGCATTAAACTAGCAAACCCTGTGACCTGCCTATGGCCAAGACCCTTCGTCCTCTCCCTCCAGGAGGAAGTTAGTGAGTGGAGGCCGCTGGGCCCTTTCCACCTCATTGTGATTCATTTGCCGTCTTGGGGAGCTGGAGCTCATAAGCTTCTGATGTGAGCAGCTTCCCAGCCACCCTCTGTGCCTCTCTGTCACACTCAAGACAGGTGGACTGCCCTGGCAGAGCTGTGCACCTCCATGGCCTGGGGCTGCCAGTGCCTTCTGCACGTGCACAGGGCTGGTTGGAGCATCCCTTCCTGGCAGTGCGGTGGCTGCAGCCTGCACTGGATGCAGGCAGAAGCACTCAGAGCAGTGCCACTTAGAGACATTGCAGTGTCCAGGAGCCACAGGAGGTGTGAACCCAGGAGTTCTTCATTGTGAGACACACCTGAGGAAGACACCTTCTGTACCCAGCTTGCCCAAGATGGGGCCGTTGAGCCCACAGCCAATGAGTTATTGAAGAAAGTCTTTCCGCAGTTTGTTTACACTCAGCATGCAAAGTCCAGATGGGCTTCTCGGGCCCCCATCTTAGCCAGACTCCTGGGGCAGTTGCTCCCCGGCCTTGTAGCCCCTGGCTGTAGGCTCTGAAGGCCATATGTGCAGTGGCCCCCTGGCCTTGTGGCTCAGGCACTGTTGACCCTCACATGCAGGCCAATATCACTTGCACAAGGGCCCTTGGGGACCTGCAGGAGTCACCTACTGCATGTGTGACCACATTCTACTACCCACAAAGGGTCCAGGTGCAGAGGCCCGGGCCTACATGTGGAGGACAGGACCTGTGGCCAGGCTTTCTCTCTGTCCCTTTGAGCAGAGTCCCTGTAGCTAGGCAGGGACACTCACAGAAGCTACCTGATTGGACAAGAAAAGTCCAGGGTAAAGCTGGTGTGGTGGTGCATCTCTGTAACCCTAACACCCTGGGAGGCTGAATCAGGAGGGTCGTGAGTTCCAGCCCAGCCTGGGCAACTACCAACATAGCGAGACCCTGTCTCAGATTTAAAATAAAATTCCCAAATGGCTGGGGTTGTTGCTCAGTGTGAGGGTCACAGGTTTACTCTGTTCCCAGTGCTACTCACCAGTGGCCACGCCAGCTGGGCCCAACAGGTGCTGCACAATTTTTTTAATTGTATTTTTAAAAAGTATACATCTGATGAGCATGTGCTTTTAGAAGATTAGAAAATGCAGACAAGTGGGAGAGACAGAGCCTCCCCAGGATCCCCAGTTACCCTGTGGCTACTGGTCCTTCCCCGCTTTTTGTGTAACTTCATGTATGTGACTTCGTGTGTCACATGGAAAGATAACACAGCACGGTCCTAGCGTGTTGTTTACAGGCAGGGCCTGGTCCCACAGTGGGACACAAGACCGTGCTGTGTGTGCAGGACCCTCGGTGCAGGTGCGGCCTGCTGTGTGGCCTGCTGTGTGGACCCCAGGAGGCTCTGCAGTGGCCAGGGTTGTCTGCAGTGCTGTCTGTGTGGCTGTGTGCCCTGGCCCCCGCACTCTTCCCATATGAGGGACCCATGCCCTCCCCACACTTGGGCCCCTCCTTCTGCCCTGTGTGTCCTGCCTGGCCTCCAGGTGATCTTGTGCTTGTGGCTGGTGGTCCCCCAAACGTCTCTTCTTCAGGCCCTTTTGGCCCCACATCCTTCTTAGGGGAAGGACCTGGAGGGGTTGTGGAGATAGAGCCCAAATCCCTGTAACTGCTGCAGGTCTGTCCTTTGTATTGTGCAGGCCCTGCTGGGTGGTCTGCACGCATGGGTGCTGTGTGTGGCTCCTTGGGGCTGGGCCCTGTGCTGCGCGGCTGCTTTGGCCTTGCTTTACACACTCGGCGATTTATGCGCCAGCCCATTTTTGAGGAATACTCTAAGTTCAGTTCGTTTTGCAGCCTAGGCTAGAATTCCAGCTCCCACCGAAAGAGATCAAAGATGTCCCGCAGGTCTCTGGCCACTTCTGAGGGGGCCAGTGTGGTGCAGGGGCGTCCTTTGCCTTGGACATTTGCCTGTCCCTGCCAGGCTCAGCTGTGACACAGATAGGATGCTGTCCTCTTGCTTTGAGGGATGAGCTCAGTGAGAGTTTGGTTTCTTATTAAACCTACTTGGTAAATGACTTGACATTTGCCACAGATGAAGGTGCATTCAGTAGCAAACTGATTCGGCCACAAATGCTGCTTGGTGGCAACTGCTGTTATGAGACTTGGTGCTGCCACATGTGATAGGTGAGCAGCAGCAACAGTAGGGGAAGGCACAGAGGTGTCTGTGGTATTCTGAGCGTGCCTGGGAAGGGGCAGGGGCCCAGTGCTTAGCCCGTCATCCTATGGCGGTGAGGCTTGCCAGGGACCACGCTGACATCGCATGGCACATGTGCAGCTCCCTGCTGTTCCCCACTTGTCTGCTGTGTGCACTGGCCCCTGTTGAGGGCCACATGCCAGGTTGGAGGAGGTAGATGTCCTGGGAGCCGGGTGAGGCCGCGGAGGCCAAGTCTGGGTGCCGGGGGCCTGCAGTGTGGTGCGGGGCTTCCCCTGCCTTACATTGCCCATGCTCAGAGCTGCATGACATCCAGCAGGTGACTGCTTTCCTGGGGCCGAGGGTAAAGGACAGGGTGGGGAGCACTTCTTCCTTGTGGGAAGGCACAGGGAAATCACTGCACTGTGCAGGTGGCTCTGTGACTCATGTGGCTGGAAGCATGGAACCTACTGGCAGGACATGGCCAGAGCGGTGAACGTTATTTGCTCTTTAACACTCCAGGCTTGTCCCTGGGAGCCTTCCCGGGACAGACAGGGCAACAGGACAAGTCTGTTACAATGCCCCCTGCTGCACTGCTCAGAAGAGACTGTGGGGACAGTCACGCTTCTGGGAGTTTTAGGCCCTTGGTGCCCCCGGCAGGTGAGTGGGCCTGGGCTCTGCTTGGCTGGACAGCCACCCCGTCCTCACACTGCCCTGGAGCAGAGGCTGCTGGTGTAAGGGAGAGCACCTTGGAGTGTGCTGTCCGGTGTACCAGAAGCAGGGCTCTGCCTGGCTCACACGGTGTCTGTCGCTCTCTGCGGGGCTTTGCGGAGCTGTTGCATGCCCCAACTGGAAGGAAAGCTCAGAGACACACTGTGACATCAGTGCTGTGAGCAGAGCTCCCCAGCTGTGGGTGCCCGCCTCCAAGGGGCAGAGGCTGGCTGTGCAGAAGCTGTGGCAGGAGCGCTGGGGACACCCACTTCCCGGGCGGGGTCCTCAGGCTCCATCTTGGGCCTGTGAGCCATCACACAGGGCACAGTCATCCCCAGCCAGCCCTGGCCCTGGGATGGTAGAGTTGGTGAGTTATGGCCACTAGCTGCATGAGGTGGATCCCACAGAGCGCTCAGGGCTCGTGTGCTGCGTTTCCTGCAGAGGAGGTGCCGTGCCTCGTGCTTGAAGAAGACAAGCCTTTGTAAAAAAGAAGTCCATATTTAAGGGCATGTTTGTCTGTGTTCTTTGCCTGCTGTAAAGGTCACCCAGATAGATTTTTCCTTCTTTGGCATTGCAGGCCGCCAAGAGCTGGGCATTTCTATTCTCTCTCCATCCCATGAACCTGGGGGACTAAATTAGATTCTGAAATTGAGTGTGCAGCGGAGTCGCTGAGTTACCATAATGGGAGGGTATTGCTTCTCACCTTGCGAGGAGCCAGGTCATGATAATATGAAGCGAAGTGGATTAAAAATAAAACCAAAGGTATTTATTTATGACCTGCTCAGAATTGGATTGGCATCCGTGTAAGTTGCATCTAATGGTGAAAGACAGCAGATTGATGTTGATGTGTCCCCGAGGACATATTGCCAGCTGAATGTGCTCCGTGAATTCAATTTAAAGGCCCACAGAAAGTGTCCAAAATGCAAAGGAAATGGAATTGTGGAAGGGTTGGGGGGCCCTTGGCTACGGAGTCCTTGCTGCTTGGACCTGTGCTTGAAGGTAGTAGTTCTGAGGCAGTCCGGGTCTCCTTGACCAGTCTGTGTGTTGCAGTGACAGGGAAACTGCATGGCCAGGGTCTGAGCTCCTGTTCCAATGGCCTCTCCACCTGACCCTTGATGAGGGAGTGCATCCCCTGTGCACAGGGACAGGGGACATAACCTCAGAGAGCCTGTCCCAGGTGAGCAGGGCCACAGAGAGAGCAGGATGTGTCCTGTGGAGTGAGGACCCAGCGCACAGGCTGCTCTTTGCCCACCTATGCCAGAGCAGGTTATAGGAAGCCAGGAGCTGCATGGGCTGTGGGGGAGTCTTACAGGGCAGCACTGGTTCAGGGCAGCTGGAGCCAGTGGCTCCTTTGTCACTTGTCACCTGCTGGGAGCCGAAGAGGGGCCACACCAGCACCAGCTGGGGGAAGTGGCATGGGCAGCCCGCAGGTGGCTCAGGCTAGGTTCTATGGGACCAGAGTCCGGTAGCGCCAGCAGGGCGGTACAGGATCGTCACTGGGAATTGGCCTGGCTTTGCACGAGGGGCACAGTCTTAGACAGCCCTGACTAGGGCCTGAACCTGGGGTCTTTCGAGACCCCATCCAGGAAGCTGTCCTAGCCAAGCAACCAGCCGCCACAGCCAGGCACAGTCCTGCCATCTCCTCTGGCGGTCACGAGCCCCTGAAATCCACCTGCCCTGAGTGAGGTCTTGGCTGCCTGTCTCCCCATGGAGGTCCCCCATGCTGCCGCACCATATTATCAAGTCCGCATCCTACCAGCATCAGTCCCTGGCTTCTGGGTGCCACAGATGCTCCTCATTTACCCAGTGGGATGTGACCCAGTGCCTCTTGCTGAGATGGCTCTGCTACGTAGGCTTGGGGTGCTGGCAGGGGCAGGGGCGCTGATGTGAGAGCCCCAAGGCAGGAGACCCGAGTGAATGGCGGTGTGATCACTGTGCAGAGCCCATGAGGGTTCAGGGTGTATTGTGTGTTCCCAGTGAGTGCTTCATGGTTCCCTGCTTTGGGCTACATAAGCTATGCAGCCTGGTGCATATGACCCATGCCAAGCTTCTGTGACAGAGTGCTCATGCTAGCCCATTTACAGAGAGGTGGCTTGGCTGGGCTTGGAGGTGACATTGTCACCAGGTACTTGGCTGTACTTGGATGTGAACCTGGTTGTGTCAGTGCCCAGCATCTGGGGCAGCTGTGGCTGGAGACTCCTGGGTACCCCAGTTGACTCCACCTGGCTCTGTCCTGTCACTATTACTTAGCTGCTGGCCATGCTAGGCTGGAGGGTATTGCCTCACACAGGGAATCTTGCCCTGGGGTGCTTCTGCAGATGTGGGGGTCATTCCCTATCACCTGATATGAGAGGCTACAGTAGGATGGTCCACTCCCAGGCCTCCCCTGCCCTGGGCCTGGGGGCCCTGCCTGCCCACACATGGTGTGGCGTCCACCTCGCTGTGGGTGGCTCAGCTTTCGGGGAGTGGTTGCAGCTGTGAGCGCTGGTCCCATGGTGTCTTGCGCCCTGCACAGGTCCTACCTGTGTGCCACCCTGTTGGCCCTGCTAACTGCTGTCTCTTCCCACAGGAGCTGCTCCTCTTCCTCCAGAACTTGCCCACCGCCTGCTGGGGTGACGAGGACATCAGCTTGCTGCTGGCGGAGGCCTACCGCCTCAAGTTTGCCTTCGCTGACGCCCCCAATCACTACAAGAAGTGAGCCATGGCCTCACTGTGGGGCTGGAGCCCTCCCTGCCTGGCCAGCTGTAGGCCTCTCTGAGCTGGCCCCAGCCACACACCACCTTGTGGCTGCCCTGCCAGGGTGGGCTCGGCGTGTCTTCCTGCTGGTGGGAATGGATGGCTCCAGTTTTACAAGTTACCAAAGAGCCAGGGATGGATGCCAGCTTTGGGGGCCAAATGTATGTCAGGAGCCCCCTGTTCTGTCCCTGGAGGGTCCTTGCCAAATGCCCTCCCTGGTCCCCTGACGTGGAACAGCCAAGAAGCAGCCCCAAAGAGTGGCCTGCTGTTAGGTGCCAGGCAGAGTGACAGGAGCCAGTTCAGATTTGCTCTGCAGAGGCTCCTCTGCTGGAGGGAGAATCAAGTTCAGGCTAAGTGCTTGTGTGCAGAGGGTGAGCTGGGCTCTGCACCTGGGGCTGATTGCTTTCTGGGCTAGCAGCTGACCTTGGGTAACCTGGAAGGTGGGGACAGGAGGCTGAAAGCAGAGGAGGCCACTCACAGCTGCCTTATCTTCCATTTCTGCTCACCTTTGTGAGAGCTCCTGGGCCACTGCCTGTCCTTTGTAGTCACTGTCACACAGCCCACTGTGGGTCAGCATTGTCCTTAGCAGGGCCCAGATGGGGCCATGGATACACAGGGTAACCCAAATGAACTCCCTCTGCCACCGCCCCTGTGCCAGGTCCCCAGGGCTCTGCAGGTGGCTGTTCTGTCCTGCCTCCCTCATCCTCCCAGATGTCGTGGCTGTGTGAGCCTTCATGACTCAGGTACTGTGGGGAGGTGTCAGACACAGGCCCTGCAACCCTGGTGGGACAGCCTCCTGTCCTCAGCAGCCTGCTGTGCCTGCTCTGAGATGCTGTAACTTCTTGAGGAGTAGTTCTGCTCTTGCCCAGGGTCCAGGAGATCCCCGAGAGGCCAGTGTGCAGTGCGTGTGTCCTTACTCCCGTGACAGCGGTCTCTGGTCACTGCACTGTGCTCTGTGCCGGTGCTCTGTGCCCCAAGGCAGCGGAGGGCCATGTGCCTGCAGCCAGGGAGAGCTCACGCCTCCCCGTCTCCCCTCCAGTTCAGGGTTCCTTCCAGAGCACTACCTGCTAGGGATAAGGAAGCAGCCCATGGCTCTGCACAAGCAAGCCCCATCTCCCTCCCAGGATCAACCCTGGCAACTGCTCCGCTCGGACTCATATGTGTCTGTACAGTCAAAGGCTGGAGACATAGCAGGCCTGCCTCTGGTGGGAGTGTATTTTTTAATGGGGAAGGACCCGTGAGCTTAAATTAAGCCCTGTGTGTGTTTCCCGTGTGCAAATGCCAGGTTGGGTATGAGGACACTGGCAGAAGTCCCAGGTCTGAGCAGGTGACTGGAGTGTGTGTCTGGAGTGTGATGTGTGGGAAGATGAAATAAAGATGCATTGATGCAGCCATGCCTTGGCCTGTGGCTTGTGGATGTAGAGCCCTCCGCCCACACCAGCTGCTGACATCCTGGGACCTGGGTGTGGTGTGGAAGGCCACTCGCCCCGCTGTGAGGCAGGACTTGGGTCTCCCAGAGCCCAGACTGCACTGCTGGAGTTGGGAGCTGGTGCAGCGAGCATCAGGGTCCCATCGCCCCCAGGTCTTCTGCCATGCTCTGGACAAGGGCCCCCTCCTCACCATGTCTCAGCTTCATGAAAGCCCTGGGGGCAGCCTCAGGGCTCTGGTTCAGGACACACCCACCTGTATCCCTGGTGCCCCTAGCAATACCCTGACAGTCCCTTTCCTGCCCAGCCTGCATCACTGATGCAGGACCCAGGCTCTCAGGGAGCTTTGGCAGCATGCTTCTCTGGTGCCGTGTCTGTGCCCCATATGGGACCCTCCCTCAGCAGCCTTGACCTTCACTTCCTGGTGTGTTCCAGTCTGTGGGTGGCTCAAGATCGCACATGTGGAACCTGCCCATGCCTCCTGCCCTGAGTCCGCGTGTGGTGCTAAGCTGGGAAGAGTGGTGTGTGCCGACCACACTGATGGCCCCGAGGCTGGAGGTGGGCATTGGCAGCCTTTCCCTGCAGCAGCCACCAGAGGTGAAACAGCCATCGCTCCCCACTGTAGCCTGCAGCTTGAACTCTTCACTGTCTCTGCAGAGGTCCTGAGTTGGGTACTTAACTCACCTGTATCAGTCCTCACTATAGGAACAGATTTAGTATAAGATAGGGTTCTGGTGGCCACCCCCAAAGCCAAGTGTGGAAGGGTGCAAAAGCGCTGTCTCGAGCTCAGAAGGGTCCAGTCAGAGGCTGAAGACCTGGAGCTCACCGTAGTGTCTGTGCAGATCTACATCTGGAGGCTGGAGGGTCTGCAGGAGCAGTGAGGAGATGATTTCCAAGGTGAAGGTGGACTGGACTGCTTCCAGAGAGACAGGAGTCATCTGTCCTCATTCCCCTCTTACTCCCTTCAGGCCATAAGCCTGCTGTGCCCTCGCATCCAGATCTATGCTAACCCAGTGGTTACTGGTTACTCAGGTTAGCATAGTCAGTTACCTGTTACACCACCAGAGTCAGGGAAGGGACCCAGCCTGGTGGGGCTGCTGCATGTAAAGGGTCAGAGGTGGCATGGGATGGGAGTTATGGTGGGGGCCTCAGGGGACATCTGAGCAGTTGAGTTTAGAAAGCCATCCAAGGTGGGAGGGCTGTGTGAGGTGAACGGTGGATCTGAGCAGGCTGGGCACATTTAAAATACAGGGACAAGCCTGTCTGAAGCCACACCCAGCCCAAGCTTCCTGGTGCCACCCACCATGAGCTGGCAGCTATGTGCCAGGCCAGTGGCCCCCACAGAGCTGCTCTCAGGGCCTCTGCTCAAGGAATGTACTGAGACAGACAGTTTGAGGTGTGGGCTTTCCCTGTTGCCTTTAGTTCCTGCATACCTTCATCCCTGGGCTCTTTACTCCCATGGAGTCGTGTGCTGCCCAGGTCTGCCCTGCTGAGTTTTAAGGCTTTTTAAGGCTCACAGTGCTGCCCCTGAAGGTCTTCAGCCAAGAACAGCTGCCTAATAGCTACATATTAGCTAACAGGAAAAGATAGCAATTATGAACATATATGCACCAATCAACAGAATATCCAACTTCATGAAACAAGTTCCTTTGTACATAAAGCTGAGATAAACATAATCAGTTATAGGGGGGACCTCAATACTGTACTACCACACATGGATCAATCAGACAATGAACAAAAAAATATCAGAGCTGAAACAGGCCTTTAAACGAATTGACTTGATAGGTACTTACAGAGTGCTCCTCCCAAGGACAGAATGCATTCTTCTGAGCAGCACATGACATAGACCACATACCAGCCAACAAGCCAAATGTAAGTAAATGTTAAGGAATTGGAATTATAGTCTGCGTGTTATCAGACCACAGTGCAATGACACTAGAACACAAGAAGAGAAAGCAGAAATTATTCAAATGCATGGAACTAAACAATACACTCAACAATGGGTTACAGAAGAAATAACACAGTTTCTGGAAGTAAGTAAAAAGGCGAGTACATCGGAACTTCTGGAACACAATGAAAGCAGTCCTAAGTGGGAAGCTTATAGTGCAAATGCCCATGTCACAAAAACAGGGCAAGCCCAAATAGCCTAACAGTGCAATTAAAGGTCCTTCAGAACCAAGAAGATTTAAAGACTTTCTTTTAAAATGTATTTGATACAGGGTCTCACTACGCAGCTTGGACTTGTAGTGATCCTCCTGTGTTCAGCCTCCCCAGTGCTGGGATTACAGGCATGTGCCACCATGCCCAGACTCAGTCACCAGCTCAGTGTGCCCGGGAACAGGGCCATTGTGGCATGTAGTACTGGGGATCAAACCCTGATCCCTGCTCTTGCCTGATCAGGTGCTTAGTATGCTGAGCTATCTCGCTGGCCCTTACAACTTTTAATAATCTAATAACAATAAATGAAATCAAAGCAGTAATTTTAAAAGCTACCAACTAAGAAAAGCCCAGGTTCACATGTATTTACTATTGAATTCTGTGAAAACTTTAGGAAAGAGCTAACAACAATATTCCTAAAGGTCTTTAATGAAATGTAAAGAAAAGGAGCCCAAAATAATTCCTGGAAGCTACCGTTACCCTGATTCCCAAACTAAAGAAGAACCCAATCAAAACAGAACTGTAGACCAATCTCTTTAATGAATATCGATGCAAAACTCTGCAACAAAATACTGGCAAACAGAATGCAGTGAATCATTAAAAAGATCATACATCATGACCAAACGGGCTTCATGCCAGGGATTCAAAGATGGTTCAACATATGCAAATCAATAAATACATAAACAGAAGCAAGGACAAAAGTGAGTTTTTAAGACACAGAAAAGGCATTTGACAGAATCCAGCATTCTTTTATGATAAAGACACTGGTTGGCAAAGAAAAAGGGCTTATCTTGATCTGATATGTTAGTTATTACCTACTGCGAGCATCTTATTAAGTGAGGAAAAACTGAACGTTTTGTTGTTAAGAGGAGAGGCAAGACCAGGATGTCTACTGTGGGTGCTCCTGCTCAACATAGTACTTGAAATATTAGAGCAATTAGGCAAGAAATAGAAATAAAAGGAATATATATAGGAAAGGATGAAATAAAATTGCCATTTTCAAATAATCCTATGCACAGAAGATTCCTCCCCAAGGAAGTCTCAAAAATATTCAAGATTAATAACCAAATTCAATAATGTAGGAGGGTAAAGATCACACAAATAACAATAGTGTTCCTGTACATGGGTAATGAACCCACTGAGAAATTAGGAAAAAAGGCCATTCATAGTAGCACCAGGAAAAGTTAAATATGTAGGAGCTAATCTAACTTAAAGACCTCTACAACAAAAACTGCCATACTCAAAACTAAAGAGCACATCCAAGAATGTGAAGATGTCCTGCTCCTGAATAGGCAGAGCCAATATTGTTAAAATGGCCATTATCTGTCTGTCTGTCTGTCTATCAATCTATCTGTCTGTCTGTCTGTCTATCTATCTTATCTATCTATCTATCTATCTATCTATCTATCTATATCTATCTATCTATCTATATCTATCTATCTATCTATCTATCTATATCTATCTATACCTACCTACCTACCTGTCTACAGCATTTTTCACAGAACTGGAGAAAACAATTCTAAAATTTGTATGAAAGCAGAAAGACTCAAATTAGGCCTAAGAAATCCTGGGTAACTAGAGAAGAGCCGGAGGCTTCACAATCCCAGACTTAGAGTTATATTACAAAGCTATAGTGATAAAAAAAAAAAAAAAAAAAAGCATGGTACCAGCTGTTTCTATCACTCAAGCATATTCAACTCTTTGATCTTTGACACAGTGGCCAAAAATGTACACTGTAGGGAAGATAGGACCTTAAATAGAGCTGAGAAAACTCAGTATCCACATGCAGGAGATTGGCTCCAGACCCATGTTTCTCACCACACACTAAGCTGATCAGTGGATTAAAAATGCTAAATGTGAATGCAGAACTACTTAACCTGCTGGAGAAGTAACATTTTTGAAGTCATAGGCACAGGCAAGGACTTTCTGAACAGAAACTGTTGTATAGGAAATTGTACTGAGAATCAACCAGTGGACTCATTGAAAAGCTCCTGCACAGCAGGAGAATCAAATGACAGAATGAAGTGACAGCCTACAGAGGGGAGTTTTTTCTTAGCCATTCCACAGACAGAGAACTAGGAACAAAGTGACCCCCCCATGGGCAACTGACATGAATATGCCCCTCACAGGAGAAGCGCAGATGGCCCTTAACATCTCTGTCCGTGAGACAAATGCAAATTGAAATAACAGAGACTGCATCTCACCCTGGAAAGAATGGCCATCATCAAGTGAACACGTGCTGGTGAGGTTGCAGGGAAAACGAGCCCTCTCCACTGTTGATGGGAATAAAATGTAGTATACCCTCTGGAAATCCGCATGGAGACTCCTCAAAAAACTAACACTAGAAATTCCACTCTTCTCAACTATTCCCCTTCTAGGTACCTTCCTGAACAGTTATATATAAAATCTTGGAAGCAGCCTATTTGTCCATCAGCAGATGAATGGATAAAGAATATATTTACTTACAATGGAGCACTGTTCTGCCCTAAACAAAGGTAAACTTTAGTCATTTGAAGGAAAAAGGCTATATCTTCAGTCCATAATGTTCAGTGGACTACATCAGACATACAAGGTTAAGTACTTCATGGTTTCTCTTATATGAGGATAGCCCCTCAAAGGGCAAAATAAGAGACAGATAGGAAGTAGGGAGATCTTTCTCATATGGGAAGGGGTCAAGAAATGGAGGGAGAAAATGAAAATGATAAGAGGAATTAAGGTGTGCTGTGTGTGTGTGCCAGCCCACACCAGGAGTGTAAATGTTACATTCTATAAACATACTAACAAAGAAAAAATTCCCCTTGAAAGTTTCAAGCTCGGAGCAGGGCCTGATGGAAGGGGCAGGTCACTTGGGTCGTGGTGCAGAAAGGGGTGTTCACATCCCTGGCTCCTCCCGCTCTGCTTCCTGGCTGCCACCGGGTCTGCTGCTCTTCTCCACCAGGCCCTTCCACGTGCTTTTCCTGCCTTGGAGCAGTCAGCCATGGACTGAACCCACCGAGACTGTAAGCCAAAGTAACCTGCCCTCCTTGAAGTGGTCGTGCAGGTATTTTATCCCAACCACAGGAAAGGGACTAAGATAGAAAATACATGTCAATAGTGTATCACATTAATATACAAAAGGAAAAAATCTATGTAATTATTTCAGCTGGAGAAAAAGCATTTGACTAATTTTTACATCCTTTCCTCATTAAAAAATATTATTCAGATGGGTCTTGAAGTAATATACAGTGACACTGTGTGAGAGGTCTCCAGTGAGCAGGATACTCAGTTCAAGTCTTGTCCTCTAAGGCGTAGAGCAGGACTGGCACCAACACTCGCCTCTAGTGTTTGGCATACTACTGAGAATCCCCGTCTGGCCAGTTTTCCAAGAAAAGAGGCATCCACATCAGAAAGAGAAGTGGTATCATGCCTGTCTGTGGATGCGATGACAGATTCCAGCAAAAAATTAAGGTTCAGTTGATAAATGAATTCAGTAAAGTAGCAGAGCACAAGTTCAACAGAAAAAGAATAGTATTTCCATATAGAAACAGATGACCATCTAGAAAGAAATTCCATGTAAAATAGTGACAAAAAATAAAAATATCCTATACACTAAAACCTATAATCATTGGTAAAAGAAACTGAAGAAAATAATCCAGGGGCCAGCTGGGCATGGTGGCGCAGGCCTGTAATCCCAGCACTTGGGAGGCTGAGAAGGATTGTTGTGAGTTTGAGACCAGCCTGAGCTGCAAAGTGAGCTTAAGGCCAGTCTGAACTGCATAGTGAGACCCTGTCTCAAAAA
>PVKA01040178.1:0-18945 GCA_004027165.1 Ctenomys sociabilis | reverse complement strand
AATTCAAGTTTTACAATAGCTTTCTACAACAGCTTTAGATAAGTTAGTCACTTTATTACAAAACTAAATCTTTGTAAACAGATTTAAATTTTATTTCCAAAAACCAAATTGCACTAGTCAAGAGTATAGGAATTTTAAGAATCCAAAAGCTAGATTCAAAGTACTGTATTACCTAATGTACTCTTTAAGGTAGCACTTAACCTAGTCCAAAAGGTCAATGATGAAAGTCGTATTTATCAAGACAAATACAGTAACACTGCATCCAAAAGACTCCAAATTGCCATGGCATAAATCATGGTTGGCTTCTGTCGAGTAATCCTGGAAACGGAGTCATCTTTGTAAACATGTCCTGCTGCTTCTTTAACAGCTAATACAGGAAGTACATTTCTTCTTTAGTGCCAATCTTAAGTGTTTTTTAAATCAGAATGGCAGTGTAATGTCTGAATTGGCAATGATAATCAAAGTTGTTTTGTAAAACTTTAGTAAATTTAAGCTAATATTGTTCAGTTCCAACTTGTTCACTTAATTGACATCTTTAGGGTTTTCCTGGTGGCTTTTCTGTGCTCTTCGGTGGTGTCATAATGCCTCCATTGCAAACTGGTGACAGCTGTCCCCCTTTTCTAAAGGTGTCCACATAATTGACTTCATCCAGCATGGCTAAATAGTTTGTATGTATCTGGATGTTATGTCTGTCTTCCATAGGGACCTTCTTGAAAGTCTTCAGCTTCACCGAACTAGCGCTTTTCACTACACTGACAAAAGGTACCATCCAGTCTACACATTCCGAAATGTTGTCCCATTCCAAACCTGAGGCTTTCTTAACCACTTCAATAGAGGTGAAATGGCACAAGGCAGCTACAGCCAGTATTCTGTACTGAAACTCTAATGAGTCCACGGCTAGAATACACAGATCCAAAAGCTGGGCGATGTGGATGAAGGTCTGCTGAGAATACTGAGGTAGAAGAACTTTAGGAGCATCCTTAAGAGCATCAACTTGGAGAAAGAGGTGTAACCAGGAGATGACTGTGACAGGACAAAGCTCCCACTTTAAAGCCTTTAGTATACTGAGTTCCATCCATACAATATCCTCCTCACTGCAAGCACCATCAGTGACGTAAGCAAACTCTTGGAGTTTGGGAGCATAGATTTCCTCAAGTTTGGAAACAATGAATAGTGAGGTAATTCCAATAAGTTGAAGCATGTTTTTATTTATATTCTTTTGTGTCAACATAAATCTATCAAAAAAGTCTTGTGCAAGATAAAATGTTTCCCTATGAAGTGTGTATACTTCACATACCTCTAAAAGCCAGTCTAGAAGTATTGATCTCATCTGTGGCTCTTGGTCACAGTGCAGAACTTTGAAATTCTTGTCATGAACATATGTGCTTTCTTTTTTTAACATGTTTAGCGAAACCTGGGAACATCCCCAGCTTAAATCTGGCAAAGGTGAAGGATTAATAAAAAGATTTCAAATCTATAGTTTGTAAATCTAGAGAAGTCACTTGTTCCTATCTCTTTGTGGGGTATTTCAATGAGAATACAAGGACTGACTCCCCCAGACAATACAGGTGGCCAACAGTTCCTGATCTCATATTGATGTTTCCTGGTGACCTTCTCTTCTTTTCTATTTTTGACATCCTGTGCTGTTTTTCTCTTCTTGACTTGGATTATCTGGGCTTCTTGGGAGGAATCTGGCTGGCTGGGCTGGGCATGCTGCTTAGCTTGTAAACGGGTACTTCGTCTAGACATTCTCTTCTTTCAGGTGTATGAAACCTCTCCTGCCAGCTAGCTCTGTCACCTCCACTGTAATGCCCAGTGTTGGGCTGCGGTGCGGCCCTGGGCCTGGTCGAAGGAGGCTCCTGTGGGGCGAGGCAGAGCCAGGGAGGCGGTGGCGAGCGGGCGCGCCCGAGTCCCGCCAAGGCGAGAGCAAGCGGGTATCTCCCGAGCGGCCTATTCAGTGCTTTTGAGAATATATTTTAAGACGTTTCTCAAACTATAATCTGCAATTTAAATTATCTAGTAATCCTGGTTAAAAATGAATATTCTAGTTCAGCATTTCTGGGATGGGCCCTGATATTCTGCATTTGTAACTTCTGTCTTCCAAGGGTCCTTGATGCTTTTAAGTGCAGAGGCAATGGTTGAGTGGCAATGCTTTATTTTTTTTAAATTTTTTTTGTGGCCAACTCAGCCCACTCTGGGGGTGTGGCATATGGTGTCTGGGATCAAACCATGGTCCCTGGGTTTGCTTAAGCTTGCCTAAGCAGGTACTTTAGTCTGCTGAGCTATCTCACCGGCCCTGAGTAGCAATGTTTTAGCTTACATTTTTAGTTACTTTTAATGGATGAATTTGTTCAAAGAACCAGAATGCTATCCTTACTAGATACTATGCCAGGTACCATGGTGAATATTTATCTGCTTTCTGTTAGTATCTGAACAGTCTTATGAGGTAGTGTAGGAGGTAGCGGTTACTGTCCACATTGTCTCTACATTATAGAGTAGGAAACTTGAGGCAGAAGTTAAAGTAACTCTTACAAAATCTCAGTTAATAATGGCAATTCTGGCTAGGATCCTGGGTCTAATTTTTACTGTAGATTCTCTTTCCACTCTGCTATGTTGCTTTTCTTCTCAATCTATCTACATTTGTTTTTTATTGATAGATTTTTAAAATATAAAGCTTATGTTCTTAGTAACCTTTATGTTCTAAGTATAGTCGTTAAAGCATTTCTGACAAACTTAAAGTATTTGAAAGGTACAATGTACCACTTACGTATAATACTTTTATAATTCACTTCATTATCCAGTATAATGAATTTTTTAAATTATAGATTTCAAACTGACTTTCTGAAAACTGTGATACTTTGTACATTTTTATCTTTAGCATTGAGCTGATTACTGATAAGCTTCATAGTGCTCTGAATTTTTTTTTTTTTTTTTTTTTTTTTTTTTTTTTTTTTTTTTTTTTTTTTTTTTTTTTTTTTTTTTTTTTTTTTTTTTTTTTTTTTTTTTTTTTTTTTTTTTTTTTTTTTTTTTTTTTTTTTTTTTTTTTTTTTTTTTTTTGGTGGAACCAGGGATTGAACTCAGGCCCTTGCACTTGCGAGGGAAGCGTTTATTCTACTGAGCATCTTCCTGGCCCCTGAAATTTCATTATTGATCTTACTAGGTTCCATGGAGATTTTAGAAATATGCATTTTTATGAAGCAAAACAATGTTAGCTCGTCTTTGTGGTTTTGCTGTCTTGCCCTCTCTCTGTCTTGTAGTCTCTTTTATATTGCTAAAAGATGTGTCTTAGGGTGCCTCTGTAAGTTTTGAACCTTTAATTAATATTTTAATAGCAAAGTTGAAGTGATTAAACTGTTCTTTTAAAAATTTTCCTCTTGTGTTTTATTTTATTTTGCAAAAAAATAAAACCCTGGTCTTTAAAAATAATAATAATAAATTGATATTTAAGGAGTTAAGAGTTGTGTGATCAAACTGAACCTTTCAAATGACTTAGTGGTAGATTTTCTTGGTATTAATGTCTACTATTTCTTGCAAGTATTTGCCTTTGTCTAAGTAATTAATGTTTTGTGTTACAGGGAGGTGCTGTAGCAGGGAATGTGGCTCATATCCTGGATTCAAATCATGGAAAGGTTAGTTTGCCCAGTGTAAAGAAGTATTCACTTAGTTAAAAGATATTGACAAAACAAAATGATTTTGCTGAAAGATTCAGGGGTCACACCCAATGAAACAGGGGCCTTAAGCTGGCGTGGAAGCCAGGGGGCTGTGAGGGGGCTGGCTGACACCCTCGCTTCTCTGCCGCAGAAGGCGCTGCTGTACACCGCCATGAACCAGCTGGCGACGGGAAGCGATTCAGCAGATGGAAGAAGACACACTGCGCTGAAGACCATTCAGAGGGCGGCTCTCCTTTCTCCAGGTCGGTGCAATGCAGTCCATTTTATTAACTGAAGCGTTCTCAATTTTGCATTTGTCACAGGAGCAAGGTTTATATTTCCATGAAATAACTTTTTTTTAATTTAGTACAGGTTCTACAGGGTCTGTAGGGTCAGAGTAGATCTGACTCTTAGTGATCACCATTTTCAGCCTCCCAAGAGCTGGGTTACAGGTGTGTGCCATGCCTAGTCTTAATCACGTTCTCAGCGCGCCCCAGGAGTGGGGCTGTCACAGCATGCCACGGGTTGAACCCTGGCCACTGAGTCTGCCTAAGCAAGTGCTTTAATCCGCTAAGCTATTGGCAGCCCTTCCATGAATAACTTTAAGAAAGTATTTTAAGGTTCTTTTATGTTATTTGATTATCCGTATTTGGCTACTCTAAGAAAAAAGTTATCAGGCAGCCTAAAAGGAAGGGCTGGCACAAGATTCTTTATTACCTTTTTTTTGAAAATCTGAAGGGTACATCCTCAAGAAGTGCTTTGATTTCTATTTTTCTGTCAGTCTGGGCTGATAAGGTTTACCTATAAGTGCTAAAATATTTAATCTTGTGTAGTTAGTCCCTTTTTCTAGTTTATTCTTTTTTATGTGTTTAGTACAGGGTCTACAGGGTCTCACTACACAGATGGGACTCCTGGTGATTGTCTTGTTTTCAGCTTCCCAAGTGCTGGGATTACAGATTCAGGCCACCACACCCAATCTCAATTACTGCCAACACGGCACACCAGGGATTGAACCCCACTCCCTGTGTCTGCCTAAGCAGGTGTTTTAATCCCCTGAGCTATGTAGCTGGTACTAGTTTCATTTCTTTATTGGTACATGTTTGCAGTATGTAATGATCACATTCATGTGGAGGCAGGGCCCACGTACATGACGCATCTCCAATCTTTCTTCATCCCCTGCCCCCAGCCCCCATCTCTTATTCCCCTTCTCATTTACAGAAGATCTGTCTCCCGGTTTCCTATTGTCTATTTTTATTTTGCTCTTCATTCATACTTTGGGTTTAGCATAAGAGAAGTCATGTGACAGCTTCTGTGTCTGAATGATGAATTCAAGGTGCATCCATTTTCATACGAAAGACTCAAGTTTGTCTTTCTTTATGGCAGAATAGTATTCCATTCTGTATAAGTACCACATTTCCTTTATTCATTCATCTGTTGATGGAAGGGACTTATATTTAGTTAACTACTGGAAGGTTGGGGCTGTGCCCTTGTCCTGGCTAGAGCCGTACCTTAGCTGGTGATTGTTAGTTCTGCCAGGCTGTGTCCCACATACGGTGTTGTCACGAAGACAGTGAGTCCTTGCCTGTGACTGCTTCAGTGTGTTTCCTTGCTACTTAGAGGACTGAAATATCTACCAATGTAGGGCTAAGGGCAGTTTTTTACACTATTATATTCAATATAGAATACGGCACCAAAAATGTATTTTCCTAGAGTGTTTCCTGGGTTGCAGCGCTTGGTTTGGCCAGGCACTGCTGGGAAGCACATTGTATGCAGAACAGATTCAGGAGGTCTGGCTAAGGTGCAGCTTTGCTAATGTTGCAGGGATTATTTTATAAAACAAGTAAATAGACCAACATTCTATAGCTTATCTTTTCTTTCATTTTGACATAGTTTGAAAAAAAGAGACTTAAACATTTCAGTATGTCTGTGTTGCATATTGGGTGTAAGTTTGTGATTTTTAGAGGTGGATATCAAGTAACTATGGAGTTGGTCTTAAGAATTCTTACTGTATATTGGAAAGATGGAAGATCTTTGAGCCTTTGATTTTATCAGTGAGTAAATATAACAATCTTAACCTCACAGATAAAGTCCTTATTTGGATAAGGCCCTTATTTTATATTTTTGTTCTCTGGTATCTGGAGAAATGCATACTCACTGGAGCAGTTATCTCACAGTTGAGGTGCAGTGAGGTGGTAAAGGCAGGCGCTTGAGATTTGTCCTGCAGCCCAGGAGAGCAAGTATAACTATCGTATCTAATCCTTGAAGAGCTTTAAGGTGAGTAAAGTACAGGGTTACACTAAGAAGTCTTGGCGAATTTAAAGATAGCCCTAAGAATTTATAGTTAAAGAGAAGAAAATTCAATTTCTGCTAGACTTGTGCTTCTGGGGACTGTGTGTGTCTGAGTATTTAAAAGTGTTATTGGTACGTTTTAGATATTTGTAGTGGTAACATTCAACAAAAGGAATTTGTACCTGTATGTGGTATATCTCCTTCTATGAGGTATTTTTAAGTTTTAAAGATTTTATATTTAAAATTAGGTTTGTAGTTCATATATTATCCTAGAGTCACTTTTATTTCATAAGTAGTTGGGGTTGCTAATTACTTATGAAGAATTCCTAGAAATAGTGGGTTTTTTTTTTTTTTTATTGTTAGTGTAGAAAGTGCTGCAAAGTAATACCTCCGCCACCCTTACTAACTACAGATCACCGTAAGGTCCCCAAAGGGGACCTTGTCCCCTTCATCCCAGAGTTATGTCTCCATTCACAAATTGAGCCTGCATCCATGGTAATCGCAGGATTTTAGGCATGAGTCCTCCTCTAACTCAGCTGTCCTTGTTTTATAGAAAAGCGAATCCCAGAGAGTCGTCCTGTAGTTAATTGCTAGACTGAAACCAAGATCCAAGGCTCAGCATGTTGGCTTGCTTATACAGCAATTAGGTCTCATCATGAGTTCAAGGGCTGGTCCCCATTGTTTGTTTTGGATTTTGGTTATATGTTAACATTACTTACAATAGTAAATATTGTTGATTATCTGAAGCAGACATTGTAATATGTGTTTTTCTCTTTTTAGCAGAACCAGGGATTGAACTCAGCCTCTATGCTTGCTAGGAAAGCGCTTATTCCACTGAGCCATCTCCCTAGCCCCTCTTACTCTTCTATTTTAAAAATCTCAAACCTATAGCAAAGTAGGAAAACAAACTTGTCCATGTTGTTCACCTACCTTCCCATTGTAATATGGATATATAATTTTTATATAAAAATTTTGACCCACATAAAACATTTAATGATTCTTGTGCTACCTGTAGTAATACTAACCATATGTAATAAGTATAATTTATATTTCAGACATTTGATAGTTTTACTTTAGCCCAGTGAGGTAGAAAAAATATAAAACTAACGTAAAAAACTGTAATTAAGGAACTGTTATTAACCAACACCCCCTGTGAGATTTTGAAATCATCCATTTGTTTTTTAATGATTACAAGACTAACATACTGACATTTGAAGTAAACTGCAAAGTAAGGTTTGTGATAACAGTAACCAATTTTTAAAAATAAAACCTATGTTCTGCGTCTGTTGTTTCACAAATCACTTTCTTATGAGTCTGCACCCCAAATCCCTGTTGCCACTTCGACCCACAGGTTGTGAGGCAAGGCAGAAACGCAGTTATGTGTGCACTTCACGTGCAGCGAGGAGGTGTCCCTCAGGCTGTCCTGTTAGGACTCGGACAGAGCCACGCCTTTCCTTTGGCCCGTGTTCTGGAGAACGCAGGCGCTGTGCGGTTGTGTTTATCCTTCACCTTGCAGACAGCAGCCGAATGGCGCAGGGCTGTGTGGTGGGGCCTGTCCTGTGCCTGGTAAAAGTGACTGCAGTTGCCCTTCCCAGAGTAGCGTGGCCCTGTTGGCTGCTGAGCTGACCGGACTCGGAAAGGAGATTCATGGGCTCGTTCTCATGTTCTGATAGCTTAAAAAATGGCAAGTCTTGAACAGAAAGTCAGGGGCACAACTGAGTTCCATGATGTTGCAGCACAGGTTGTCCTATGTCCTGACTCTTCACTGACCTTGAAAGGCTAGGGCCAAAATGTTCGCTGGCCTTGCAGCCCTTCTATTTCTCCAATTTTTGATCTGCAAACTTAGGTTGTTAACCATCCAGAAGAGAAGCTGCAACATGTGCCATTCAGTTTACCCTAACTATCTGACTAAATTCTTTTTAGTTGTTGTTACACCTTTCTATTTATATTTCTTCTTTTGATTCCTTATACTAGGGAGACTATACGATATTTGCACATGTGTGTCCAGTTTATTTCACTTGTGAGTTCAAGTGGCATCCACTTCAATATAAATGCTTCAAGTTTATCATTCTTTATAGTTGAGTAATACTCCATTGTATAGAAATACCACATCTTTTTCAAGATCAGTGTAGTCTTGTAATGTGTCTTCTAAAAGCAAGTTTATAGTTTGTCTTTAGGAAAGTGAAATTTTTCTGGAGAAATAATTTTTATTTCTAGGGGCTGCGTATAAGCTCCTCCTGTTCTCACTTGTACAGCTACCCACAACACACTGATGTTGGCAAGCCCTCTAACTCTGGTCTTGTGTCTAGGTGACCCTGCAGTCTGGGCTGGGCTGATGGCAGCCTGCCATGCTGATGGCAAACTGGCTCTTGTGAACAACACCCCGCCAAAGAGGATGGATTTGTACTTGGAGCTGTTATCTGCTGTCTCTGCTTCAAGTAAGTTGTAAGACACATTTCTATAGATGATTTAAATCTGGCTCTTCACATGATTAAATCAGGAACACAAATAACTTCACTGTATACTGTTATGAAAATATATTCTTTAAAGAGTTGTTATGAAAATATATTCTTTAAAGAGTTCATACTTATATAGCTCTACAGAAATGTGACACATACTATGTATATTTTTATTTCCTTCCATCTTAGAATTGCAGTTTGTTGTGTGAGCTGTAACCTTTACTGTGTAGCCATTTACGTGCTTGGAGACTTGCTTGCGCTTAGCTTTGAGGTGACCTAGAGGAGCCTACTGAAGCTGGCACTGAAATTGTGCTGTGAATGCTCTGTGAGTAGAGACCAGAAGGGCCATTAAACTAGTCAGATTTAGCCAGCAGTGTCTCGTAATGAACAGGTGATCCTCCTGCCTTAGCCTCCCAAGAGCTACAGGTGTGTACCACCATGCTTGGCTCCTTATTTTTTAGTAAACATCATTGCTGCCTTTCTTTAGATACTACCAAGGCAGAATTTTAAAAGTAGGTTTTTCTTTTCTTCTTTAATTTTTTTTTATTTTAGGGAAGGGTCTACAGGGTGTTAAGGGTCTCACTACTAGATCAGACTCATAGTGATCCATCTGTTTACAGCCTCCCAAGAGCTGGGATTACAGGCACATGCTACCACGCTCAGTCTCAATTGCCATCTCAGTGCGTCCCGGCATAGCAGGTCCAGGGATAGAACCCCCGGTCACCTGCATCTGCTTTTGGCACTTTAATCCTCTGAGCTATTTGGCTGGCCTTAAAAGTAAGTTTTTCTTCACTGGTGTTTTGTGTTTGAAATAGTTTAATGAAATGAACTTAATTTTAAATAGTAAGTCAGAATTACCTAAGAAATTATTTTTAAAATATGCTCTTCAGATTAAAAGAAAACCTTTGATACTCTAATAATCTCTTTATAGACCATAGATATTCAGGTGCTTGTTAATACAGCTGGATTAAATACCACATTGTTGGCTATTTTCTATTTGTTGGCTTCTTGCATCTGGGGTGCACCTAACATTCATTTGGGTCGTTCATAGTCACTGGTTTATCATCTGTTCTTTCTTCTGTCTTTTCCTTCTGGGATTTCTCTTATGTGCAGTACTAACATTTTTTGTAGTAGTGCTGCAGTTTATGGAACTTCCTTTTTGTTACCTTCAGTCCTTTTTTTCTGTTTTGTTTTGTTTGGGCAGGTTCTGTGGGTGATAACCCATGTGCAGAAGTTCTTTCCTGAGCTGTATCTGATCTGTCACCAAGCTCTTAGAAAGCCTTTTCTGCATCTGTGTGTTTGGGCTCCAGCAGTTCTGTGTCCTAGAATTTTGCTTTCTGCTTAACCTGCCCATCTGCTGTCTGTGCTGTCTGCTTTGTCCATGATAGCTGGAGCATCTAATTGCAGTTGTTTAATTCCTTGCCTCAGAATTCCAGCACCCTTGCTGTGTCTGAGTCTGGTCCTGAAGCTGGTTCTGCCTTTCTAAACTGTATTTTTTGTACTTGTAATTTTTCCTTGATGGTCGTGATGTACTCAGTAAAAGTCACTGCTATAAATAAACCTTTGGTAATGTGGTGGAAGGAAAGAGGTGTGGGCAGAGTAGCTAGTGCCCCAGAGCGGGAGGCAATCGCTCTCAGTCTACCTCAGCCTCTTGGCTAAGGATGGCCTTGAGCTGGGTATTTGTCTTCCACATGGAAATCTTTATTATGGGCCTACTCATGCTCACTAGCTTTTGGCCACAATTTTGCTGTGTTCTGTAAATTTCAGGTATTTTTTCCCAGTGGCTGTTCAAAACAAACTCTTTCCACTGTCCTGTAAACTCTGAAGATTGTTTCTCCTCCTCTTTTTGAGTGGGCTTTTCAGGCTCAAGTAGCTCCCTCAGACACATGCTGGTCACTACTGAGCAAAAGAATTGAGGAGGTCCTTTGTGGGTACCTGGAATTTCTGTTCCCTTCTTTCTTTGGTACTTTGTCCTTGAAATCGAGCCACTTTGGCTTCCCTGATTTTTCAGCTCATCTCTTAAGCTAAGGGGCTTTCTTGGGCCCTCTTGGGTCCTCTTTTCCTGAGCTGCAGCCCACAGATTCTCTACGCAGTAAGCTCAGTGGGAGCTGCAGGGCTCGCCTTATTTGTTTCTCCTCTGAGGACAGCTTGCTTTGCACTGATACAATAATGGGGCATAAAACCCATAAAGATATAATAAAGACTTGGAAAATGGTTGACGTCTTTGATGTTTACAGAACACCCCTTTCTCCCAACCACAGAGGAAAGTGTGTCTGTTCTGTAGGTGCTCAGCGAACACCTGGGGCTCCCGCATCACATTGTGGGTCACCAAGTGGGCTTTAGTAAGTTTAGAATTCCAGTTATATAAAGTATGCTGTAGCAATACACTGGAACTAAACTAGACATAAGCAAAAGAAAAATAACTAGAAAATTCTGAAATGCTTAGAAATAAAATGACACACTTGTAAATAACACAAACCTAAAGAATTAGTCAAAAATGATATTACAAAATATTTTGAAATGAACACAGCCTACCAAAATTATGTGATATTCTTACAGCACTGCTTAGAGGGAAGCTAGTCTTGGCTGTGTACAGCAGACAAGGAAAAGCCTTCCCTGAAAGTAATCACCTTGGCTTCAACCTTAAGGATCCAGAGAAGGAAGATAAAATTAAGTTTAAAGTAAGCAAAAGAAAGGAGATAAAAAGGAATAGAAACCTTTGAAATTAAACAGAAAATCATAACCAAAACCTGCTTGTTTGAGATCAATGCGATTTATAAACCTCAGCCAGATGCATCAGGAAAAAGGCAGAAAGTGCCGGTGCTGGGAATCAGAGAAGGGCTGACACTATAGCTGCTAAGAGCTAAGAATCTTATGAGTAACTTTATGAGATTTGAACTCAGAGGAAATGAATAAATTTCTTAAAAGACACAAAGCTTGCACAAAAACAAATAAATTTAATAGCTATGTATCTATGAAGGACATTGAATTTATAGTGAAGAAAATCTCATGAAGGAAACTTCAGGACTAGATGGGCTTGCTTATGTGTTTTACTAAACATTTAAAGAAATAGAACCAATCTCTACAAGTTCTTCCAGGAAATTAGAGAGGTGGTAACTCTTTCTGTCATCTTTTATGAAACAATCGTTTTCCTGATACCAAAAAAATGGACATTATAAGAAAACTAGAACAGTATCACTCATAGATACAGAAATTTATAACAAAACTATGGCAGTTCAAATCCAAGAACACATAGTAATATTTGATGATCAAGTCAGGTTTATTCTAGAAAATTGAAAATGTGTGTAATTCACTATCCTGACAACCAGGAAAGAATTTGTGCTAAGTAATTTCTCATATATGTAATTTTAGAAAATACTAACTGGTCTGTTGTGATACTTGCCTACAGTCAGAGGGGAGAGGAATTGGGGGAGTTGAAGACAAAAGTGATTGTAAAGAGGCTGGAGGAAACTTTTTTGGGGGGGGGATTTTTTTTTTTTTTTTTGGTGGTACTGGAGATTGAACTCTGGATCTTAGTCTTGCCAGGCAGGCACTTATCCCCTTGAGCTATCTCCCCAGCCCTGGAGGAAACTTTTGATCATGATTAATATGTTCATTATCTTGTTTGTGGTGATGGTCCCTATGTAACTATGTCAGAACTCTTTACATTGTTATTATTTTATTTACTTTAAATACATGCAATTTATTTTACTTCAATTATATTGGAGTAAATCTTTAAATATTTCAAGTGAGTTCTTTTCATTGTCACTGTAGACATACCGATTTTTAAGTATAAGCCACAATTATACATGGTCTTTACTTAGACACTCATAAACTCCTATCCAAAACTTTTGCAGAAACTTAGAGTATCTTGTGTCAGAATCATCTGTGGTTTCTAGTGGTACATGTAAGCTTTAAATCCCCTATGTGCAAGATAATGTTTTTTACCAACTAGTTATTCCTTTGAGAGTATATTATGGATTACAGAAGAAAGTAACATTGACATTCTTTGTTTGCAGTTAAGGACAAAAAATGTCTTGAAAATTACAACCAGTCTCTTGAAAAGTGGTGTCTCTCACAGGCTGTCACTGGTCTCCTGGACGCAGGAAGAATGGCCGAAGCCGAATCTCTCTGCGCAAAGGTATTGTTCTAGGGCTGTGCACTGACATGTGTGGATCCATTCTCACCTGAAAGTAACTTCGGGAAGGGAGTGCATTATTTAAAGTGTTAATTGGGGGTGGTGGCAATTACGACACTTCCAGCATTTATGAATGGCTTGCCACAAGTTAGATGCACACTTTTGTGTGCAATTTGTGTGAGTCCTATGCTGTTTATGATGTAAGTGCTTCAGATTGTTATCACCATTTTTGTGGATGATGAAATTAGTACTTATAATTTGCCTTGGAGTTTAGGACTAGAATGGATACAGGTGCAGTTTGAAGTTTCGTTTTCCTGACTCTGGGACTCAAGCTCTTAATAGACTTCTCTACTCTTAGATGGTCTTGAGTACTGTGAAGGAGGTGGCACATATTTTTTCTTTCTGGTTACTCCCTTTAGAACACTGTGTTCTCTAATACCCCTTCGTTCCAAAGTCTGAACCACATAGAACAGTGAATTTGATCCCTGGTTTTAAAGAAAAACCAGTGAACTTATGGCATGCATATTATTGTCTCTTTCTTTCTTTCTTTCTTCTTTCTAAAAGCTTAGGAGAGAAGTGCCTGCCTGGCAGGTTCAAGGTGCTGAATTTGATCCCCAGTTTAAGAAACAAGGCTTAGGAGAATGACAGAATGAGTGATTACTCATTTTCCTAATGCCTAAGAAGAAAGATGTGGAGTAAATATCTTCATTAAGATGTTGAAAAAGAAAATAAAATGCATCTTTCCTTCTTTATAGTTTTATTATAGTTTGTTCCAGTGGAGCAGTGACAGCCTTCACTCTTACTGCACATTCTTAGTTTAGCTGTTTACATTCAGAACTCATTGGGAGACCACCTGGGAATACCAGGTGCTATAGGCTTTTGCCCTCCTCTCCTTGGGCCTGGGAGATGGGCTCAGCAGAATAAACACTTCCCTGGCAAGTGCAAGGGCCTGAGTTTATTCCCCAGTTCCACCAAAAAAAAAAGAAGTCACATTTTGCAAGGTATCACCTGGGAATGAACCTCATCAAGGAATATAAGAAAGCTAAAAAGAGGGATTTACTTACCACAATAATAACATTACTCATGTTAAATATTACTTAAATGTAGGCCTTGATATTTTCAAGCTGTGCAATCTTTTATTTAGGTTGTCATAATTCACAGTGTATTAAGAAAAGGGTTAAAGTAGAAATTTCTCAGCACTTTTACCTGTATTATGTAAGACTGTATTTGATTTAATCCTATTTTGGGTTTAATTTTTAGAACTTAAAAAGTAACCCTGATCAACCAGCTGTCATCTTACTTTTGAGACAAGTCCAGTGTAAGTCACTCCTAGAGTCACAGAAGCCACTCCCAGATGCTGTACTTGAGGAGCTACAAAAAACAGTCATGTCCAACTCCACCTCTGTGCCGGCCTGGCAGGTAAGCCATCCCCTTTCCGAGTCCTGAGTTACAACACTGCATGGTATCCGGTGGGGTCAGGGACATGCTCTGTGTTTATTTAACTCTTGATTTTAAACTGTATCTCTCAGTTTCAAGAACGTAAAGGATACTGTGGCTAGAGGAACCAAAGAAGTTTATTACTAATTTAGGATCCATTATTATAATGCTTCAAAACTTAATTATTGGTTATGTAGTTTTCCTCAGTTTGACCCAGTGGTGAAAATCCTATCTTTTACATGGGGTAAGCAAGTTAAATGTTGCAGGAATTTCTTTTCTTTTTTATTTTTTTTTGCAGAACTGGGGATTGAACTTCGGCCCTTGGGCTTGCCAGGCAAGCACTTATTCTACTGAGACATCTCCCCAGCCCCTTACAGGATTTTTTAAATAAGGATATTATTGTGGTCTTTAAACTCTACCTTTGGAAAAGATATGTGTAGTTCTTTTCCTGCTCTTTTAAGGTAATCTGTAGCCAAGATTTTAATGGGTGTTAAGTGCTTTTCGAGATGGCATCTTCAGCACTGATGGCTGTATCAGCAGGCTACTGAGTCTTTAACTGGCACTGTCTACCCAGGGTGAAGTATACCAATCTCTGTGTCTATCGTTGTTTTGACAGTGTAAAATACGAAGAAGCCTGTAATCACTTATTTCAGCCTCTTGTAATTCTTTCTGTTCCCAGAGAAAGTACTGGAGACCTTTGGTGCAGGTTCTGTAAAAGCTTATTTTACTATGATTTGTTTTTTATTCTGTACTGTCATTGTATCATCTGTTAATCTCTGACTTAAATATGTATCTAGTGGCATTGGATAGTTAGGTTATGCAAGCTGGGCATCTGTTTTTACTCTAATACTCCAAATGGTTTCTTGCTTTCCCTCTTTTTAGAGTGAGTTTGCCAAATGAGATCTAGATACCTTATGGCTAAGGCCAGTTAGATACTGATTTCCTATTCTTTATCATGGGGAGAACTACCTTATACTAAAAGGGAAAAAACTGAAGGACAGATCAGATAATAAGTAAAAAGTTCAAGAGATTGTGTGTTTTCTGTTGTATTAAAATTTTAAGAAAAGTAACTTCTTAAATTTTTATGCACGTATGTACATGCTTCCGTACCACTCACGTCGAGACACGGGCTTCCAGCTTCCCGGTGTTTCGCCCAGTTGCCTTCCTCCCCAAGGCCTACTCCCTCTCCCACAAGAAGGAAGCTGCTCTTCTGATTTGGCCACTTCTGTCTAGTTTTACCAGTTTTCAGACTTTATGTAAATACAATGTTCATTTGTATTTGGCTACTTTTATTCAACATGTCTGTGAGATTCATTTCATTTGAAATGGCCATTGTTTGTTGGGAATGTCTATTTTTGTGTGCATATAATTTTTCAACTTCAGCATATATTGTATCTATATATACACACCTTTACTGTACTATGTATGTTTTCCTTTGTACTGTACCATATATGTCTGTATAGCCCATAAAATGCTGCTTGACTGTCCGTGACCTCTCTTGTTGGCACAGGGATATATATGCACATTTTACTTAATAGAACTTGCTGAGCAGCTTTCCAAATTGTTTGCCCCAGTTCATACTTGCACTGGCACTGTGTGAACGCTGCTGGGCGGCCATTTTCTCTCATTTTGGTAGATTTGTAGATGCAGTGTCTTTCGGTTGTTTTAGCTTGCATTTACCTGGTGGCATGGTGTTGAGTGACTCCTCCTGGCTTAGCAGATATTGTCCTTATCTTTGGTGCCTTTGCATAATTTTAGTAGGCTTTTTTCCTCAGGGAATAAATTATTTATAACAGATTATTGGAATCCGTTTAAGCACTCAACTGTTAGGTTTTGATAACATTTCTTTAGTAAGGTACTTTATTAGTTTTAATGATTTATTTAGGTGTTCTATTTAAAAACTTCTTGCTTCTTCTAAGTTCATAAAGATTTTCTTTTAATGTTTCATTCTAGAACTTGTATTGTTCTATTTTTGCCATTTAGACCTAGTTTCTCCTAGAATTATTTGAAGGGGTCAAAATTAATTTTTTAATAGGGATATCTAACTGATCTACCTGTGCTTTGAAAAGACCACTCATAAATGAGTTGACTATGTATGTGTCATGAGTGCATCTGTGGTCTGGGTTTTTTAGCTCTTTCTATTCTTTTTTGTTCTTTCTGCTTACTCTCACTTGTAACATAGTATCTGCAACGCCTGGCTTTTTGCTTCTCCTCTGTCTTAGTGATTTCAGAACTTCCGCATTTCCATATGAGCTGTTCATTTCCACATGCAGGCCCCAAAACCCTCTCTTTGTTGAGACTGTGTAGCATATGTAGTTTAATTTGGGGAGAATTAAAGGAGAAATGATCTCCTGAATTGTTAACATTTATTTATTTATTTATTTTTGGTGATACCAGGGATTGAACTCAGGACCTTGTGCTTGCCAGGCAAGCACTGACTCCACTGAGCTCTCTCCCTGGCTCTGAATTGCTAAGTATTATATATAGTTCTGTTTTAATTTTCTGAAAAAGTTTGTTTGTGTAAGAGATATCTTAACTATTTACAAGGATTCACTATGGAAGCCATTTAGGCCAGGAATTCTATTCAGGGCAAGTTTTACAGTATAGATGAAACTTCATGTGTATATACAATTAAGATTTCATGTTTCTTTTTAAGTATTGGTGAGCTACAGAGAATTTTTCCAGTGCATCTCAATTTTAGACTTATTGGTATAAAATTTTTCATAATGCTGTATCTTCTTCAGTGTTTGCAAGATTAATAGTAAATTTCTCTTTTTGTTATATTGGTGCTCTGTCTGTCTGTCTGTCTGTCTGTCTGTCTGTCTGTCTGTCTCTCTTTCTCTGGTTTTTGGTACTGGGGATCAAACTCAGGACCTTGCACTTACCAGGCAGGTGCTTATGCCTCTGAGCTATCTTTCCAGTCCTTTATTTATTTATTTATTTAATGTCTTTTTGAGGTAGGGTCTCCCAGGTTGGTCTCGAACTCACAGTGATCCTCTTGTTTCAGCCTCCCTCATGCTGGGATTATAGGTGTGCACCACCATGCCCAGCCTCTTGTTTCTCATTTTCTCTGGCTAACTTTAGCAATTTTATGACTCTTCAAAAAGCCAATTTTCTGTTTTCTTGATTTGTATTATTCCTTTTTTACATACTAATGATGTTTCTTCTCTCTCTCTTTTTTTTTTTGGTGGAACTGGGGATTAAACTCAGGTCCTTGTGCTTGCCAGGGAAGCACTTATTCTACTGAGCCATCTCCCCAGCCCCGATGTTTCTTCTTTTCTGTTTCATTTACTTTACTTTTGTTTTTCCCCAGCTTTTCAAGATAAAATTTTCTGTTGTTCTAATGTATGAATCTCACAAAATTTTATGTAGTGCTTTCATTGTCATTCTTCATTATATTTTTAATTTCCATTGGGATTTCTTTCACTCATTTTTAAATAGAGTATGTTATGAAGTTATTAATATGGAATATTTTTAGATATTCTGCTGTTGATTTCAAGTTTAATTCTAGTTAATGAGAACATACAGTGTATATATTTGGTCTCTGAGATTTGTTTTCTGATCTAACATATGGTCAGATATGATAATTGTTGCATGTGTAGTTGCAAAGAATAGCTACTTAGCAGTTATTGAATGGAGTCTTCTAAATATGCCATTTGAGTCAAGCTGGTTGTTCAAATCTTCTTATATTTATTTATCTGTTTATTTATTTATTTACTGTTTATTTGTTATCACTGTTGAGATAGAGGGTTAAAATATTCCCCTAATTGTGATTTTGGGTTTGTCTACCTTCATTTCCATCAACTTTTGTTTGATGAATTCTTTTATTAGGTGTATACATATATAGAAGTGTTTATGCTGAGTGGAATCGTTATGAAGTATCCCACTTTACCACCTCATCATTGTCTTAAACTCTTGTGTTGGCCATGAATGTAATACTTGCACAAATTTTCTTTGATTAGTATTTATATAATACACTGGATTTCACATGATGTTTTGATTTTTATCCCTTACTACCGTATGAGACTTGTAAAATCAGACTAGAGAGATACGGCAAGTGGGTTGTTACTAATAGAATGGGAAATATTAGTATTCTTTGCTGGGGTATGGTTTTTATGTTTTAGGGCACAGGCCTTACTGATAATTACAGAAAAATTTGACTTCATCAGGATGTATTATTGCATTGCTGCGAGTGGGGCAGCAGTACACAGAATTAAAAACTCTTGCGTGCTCTTCCCTTCCTGTTCCTCAGTGGCTGGCGCACGTGTACCAGTCTCAAGGAATGATGAGTGCTGCGGAGATGTGTTACAGAAAGAGTCTCCAGGTGGCGTCCCAGCAGGGCAGCTGGAGCGGGAAGCTCTCGAGTCTGTTGAAGCTCGCGCTGCTTGCACTGGAAGTCTGCATGGTGAGATCGTGTTGTGGTTACCGTCGGGAAGACCTGAGTCCCTTATCTCCTTTTGAAACAAAAGCCTTGCATGTAGTTTTATTTCATGGAATTCCTGCTGTCTCATTGTTTTCTATTGTGACCTCTTGGTAGACTTGAAAGATATGGACTACAGCAGAAAAACCATCATTACTTGGGGAATACACTAAGATTATAATTTTAGTAGTTGAGTTGTAGTAGAATATGCATTTTTTGTTTCTTAGTGGTGCAAATTAATATTAAGCTCTGTTACTCAGATGCTAGTATTTAACAGTTTAAATTTTCTTAATTCAATATGATATTCTTTAGGAGAGACTTTTTCATAACTCTCAGCCCATGAGGCAGTCAGACTGATGTCCTGTACATAAGAGAGGGCCATAGTTTATCTAAGTTGAGGCACTGTCCTGCATTTGTCTAGATTAGTGGACCTACAGAAGAACAGGCCTGGCATCATGAATCTGCATCCTCTGTGGCTACACTGGGCTCTGCACTTGGCTTAATGCTCTATGCTCACCATCCTGAAATTCTTTAGTTTTTTTTTTTTTTTTT
>PVKA01040177.1:0-18945 GCA_004027165.1 Ctenomys sociabilis | reverse complement strand
CAGGCATTTACTCTCCCTAGCCCCAGTACTTTTACAAGTGTTTTTATTTAGATATGAAATAGGGCTCTATGAAGAAGTTAACATGTTTAATATGTTAACACTGAACATGGCTTATGCTCAAGTTAAAGTAAATTTTGTGTTTTTTAGTATGCATTTGTTTTTCACTCTAAACTGAGTAGTGAGGCCAGGGATATAGCTCAGTGGCACAGCCCTTGCCTGTCAAACACAAGGTCCTGAGTTTGATTCCTGCTACCAATAAATAAATAAACAAACTAAGTGGTGGAGACTGGACTGCCTTAACCTTGAGCCCTTTTCTTACTAATTTCTTCAATTGTGTGCATTTACACAAAATATCTATTTTTAAGTAAGCTCATACCCTGTGTAACTTTATTATTTTTATTATTACTGGATAATAAGTTTTGTGGATTTTACTCTGGTAGTGGAGTTTTTCAGTTGGATTTTATAACAGAAAGCTTAGTTGTTCACCCAATTTAAAAAAAGAAAAACATGAACAAAGACAAAATAATTGGTCATCAAATTTTATCCAAGTTTTGTAAGTATCACATAAAATTTTCATCTATTCATAAAATGTCATCCAGTTTAGTTTAATGAGTAAATGATAGGAGGAATTTAGGGTCAGTCAGCATTCTAGTGAAGTGGCCCATGCCATTTGTCCAAGCAGTGTCCTCTCCAGCTAATCCTAGGCTCAGATTCTTCCTGAGGTGCCAACCCTCTGGTGAGTGGGTGGCTCTTTTTTGTACTTTGAGGAAAAATCAATCTTTTGAAATTGATTTTGGTCTCTTGTATACATGTATCTATAAGAGTTTGTCAGTTTTGACTGCAATGCTTTGCACTGCTTGGTTTGAGCCTTAGCCCTATGGGAATTCTTTCTAAGAGTGGCCTGGGGCCCGGAGCTCAATCAGTGACTGTCCAAGAGATGCTACTCAGGCGCTCTGTTCCTGTCTCCTACAGAGGATGCTACTGCAGCCATCAGAACAGAGCACAGTGCCACGCTGTTAATTAATGCTTATCGAGCACTGGAGATCCTCCGATGCTGAGAGCTAGATAAGGCAAAGAAGCCAGGCTATCTGTTCATTTTGTAAATGTGATACCCGGAGGGTACAATGCAGGTGTTGTTTGCAGCTTCCTTTAGGAGGCGTTAAATTTATCGTTTAAAGATTGTTGATACTGGGCAGTGTATTGAGATGCAAAAATGTTCTTTGGGGCTAGTCCATTGGCAGCAAAACGACATTCAGACAAGAACAGCGTTGAAGCCTTTACAACTACAGACAGGAGCTTTGCAAGCTAAAGATGATCTCAAGTGAAGAGTGGGCTTTATTGCCTTCCTTCATATTTAATGTAAATAAAACTCAAACTAAGTCAACTTACAGATAGCACTGACTGAATGTCTGTATAAATCACTATTTTTTTTTCTGAACTTCTTTGGACTTTTTATATGTATACTAAGCACCAGAAGGGGCAGACGGTACCCAGAAAATGCAGAAGTGTGTGTTGTTTGTTTGTTTGTTATGTTTTTTCTTTGCATTTGGAACCAAACCCAGAGCCTTTACACTAGGCTACATCCTAGCACTCTTTTCCTTTTTCTTTCTTTTTTAAATTAAAAAGATAAAATTTATATATATATATATATATATATATATATATATATATATCTTAAGACTGGTCTTGATATGTTTCTAGGTGTGCCTTTTTGATCCTTTTGCTGTCCTCCTGGAGGGGAGGCTTGCATACACAGGCGCACCCAGCTGAAAAACTGATAAATTTCTACTCTTTTAATTACTGGTTATGAAATTAATTTTAGACTCTGTTGATAATATTTTCCTTATTTAGCTATTGATTTTTGTTGATTAACAGCAACTTACTTGTGACCTAATTTCACCCCGCATGGCTCCCTTGTTCTGCACAGGTTTCTAAGAGCACTCTTCCGTGGGTGTGTGGTAACCTAGACCGTGAGGTCTGGCATACTTCTGCTGGCCCTGGGCTTGGAGGAAGCAGATACGTTTAGTGAACTGGGCTGTGGGTCTAGTCACTGTGGAATGGTATCCTTGAGCACAGTGTTTGTTAATTTTTTCCTGGGGACACGTCTTTGTGTGGCTCCTTTATTTCATGGCCTGCCTGAGTCAAGAGATACCCAGGCCCCGAAGGAACCCATTTATGAGCCTTAGGTATTGGAAGGAAAGTGCATTCAAAAGGTGGTCCATGTTTCAAAGCACAGGTGCGAACTGGTTCAGCACTCTGCTGGTCCGTCCTGGATGCTCAGTCCTCAGGCCAGTCTAATGCTTTCCTGGTTGAGAGCTGTCTGATGCATTTCGCATGCTGAGTACCAAACATGTTCATAAACCTTTTTTAGTTTTTGGTTTTCATAAGAAGAGCAAATCTTGTCTTTTTTTATGTAGGACAGTTTCAATAATTAAAACATTGCATATTGTTGTCTTTGTAGTGGTTATTCACAGTTCACGATGCAGACATGATATCCTTTCCAAACATTATTAGTACACATCTTTCTTCTCATTGAATTAAGAGAAAGTAGCTGTGTATCTATCCTAACTATTTTGTATGTACAGATACAAAATGGTCCTTCATTTGTATCCCCCCCTTTTTTTTTTTAGTTTTGTCAGAGGTGAGTATTCCATTGCCATTTAAATACTGTAGGTGCATGAATTCAGCAAAATAATCCACCATAGTCCAGTGGTCCATAATGGTAGTGGGCGGTCCTTATATTCTCCTTGCCTGTAGACTTCATTCAAAAACTTTCTAGGCCAGGGCACTGATCCTAGAGCGGCCCACAGGCGACTCCACGAAGCTTACAGCTGGATACTGCTGCGTCTAGTTCGGTGGTTGTGCTCAGTGCTGCAGGTCATTTCAGTGGTGCCTGAACTTCTTTCCTTCACGTAGGAGAAGCTATGTCATCTGTAGGTATTTATGGTTAGTTTTGTTTTGTAAATGAAGTGGAGTCTGAGATACAGATTTTATTTTGGAAAAAACACAGTTTTATGACATTTTGGTTTGATGATTGTTATCTGTGTTTAGGAATGATGCATAGGAATGTCTAAGGGCAGGACGTGGGGTAAGTACAGAGTTCACTATTTTTCTTCAAGGTAGAATGATCAGTGCCTCTGAAATGTAATTTCCATGCCATTCTGCAGTTTTAAAGAGGTGGTTTCTCAATACTGATGATTTAATTTGGGCATGTTAATTAAGAGAGGGATGCATTCTTTCATGCCATGGATGTATACTTCTATGGAACATTGTGGTTAGCCAGGAGGTGCTAAGAATAGTTAAATATATTCTGAAAAATTTAATTTAGATAACAGTCTGAAAAAGAATAATAGTGATTATAAATAAAACTTATCAGAATGGAGATACAGAGTGAAATTTGGGGTAAAATAAACACTCCATGGTAATCTGATTTATTCAGTTGTATTTGCCTGTAGTTGAGTTAAAATTCTATATTCAAGACTTCTACTTGATCATGATAAAAAAAAAGCCTTGCTACATTGAAGCCTTATCAGAGAATCTGTTCTCAGAAAATTTATCAAGTTTAGCTAGTAATGTATTGGGCATTATAAGGTTGTTTTTGAAGTAACCTAATTTAAATTTTCAGTGAAGATAATCTTGGAGACCCTACTTTCAAAATTGCATGAAAAGGCATCCACATGTAAGCGTCTGGTATAAATGGCTGGATCCTCAGAACTGATTGTGTGTCGCTTAGCATTTCAATCTCTGGGATTAAAAGTTCACTGCCTTCCATTAACTTGTTACTGGATTAACCCGTCTCACTCTCATTAAAACCATTTGAGGTTGAAATTATTATCATCCCCTTTATTTCGGTGAGGAAACTGAGGCACAGAGCTGAATTGGCCTGAGGTCATCATCTATAAAGAGTGATAGATGAGACTCTAACCCTGGCCAGCTGGTTGCCCAGAAACTCCTTATTCAAGTTGCATAGTCACCTCCAACTCCCTGTGATTTGCTAATCAGGGCTCAGATGACTTCCTGCGATTTCAAAGTTAATTTGTTTGATCTAAATATATGTGTTTTTATGTGTGTAGGTACAAAGCAGAAAAGTAGCACTTTGGAATTGAATTATGCGAGTGATGCACTCCCATTGTGAAAGATATATTACAGTCCACTTAAGAAAATGAAAACCACTAATGTCAGCCCACAAGTGTTTCTGTGCTCATATTTTGACATCTAAATTATCTTTCATATGCATATGTATATTTATATATACATATACATAAACATATACATATATACATATACATAAACATATACATATACATATATATATATTTTATATATATATATATATATATAAAATTATGTACCTGACTATAATTTTCTTTTTGAACTTCATAATATACTGTGGACAGGTTTTCCTGTGCAAAGACGATCCACAGTACCCATTTCAGTGCCTTGTTGTCCAGTGCAGCTACGTCATAGTTTGGTGAGCATCCCCTCTTGATGAGCATTCGGGCTACCTCCAGTTGGTTGCGATAAGGAACACCAACAAGCTTTCTCATGCATTTTATTCTTTGGCTTTACCATCTCTCTGGAATAATCTCTTGCAATACAATTGCAGTCATTTGTAAGAGAAAATACATGACTGTTATCCAGAGGCGGTGTCCAAGTCACCATACTCTAAAGGGTCATTTTTAAGATGGGAAATAAATCAGTACGTGAAAAATGCATGGGAATAGGACCCGAGGTTATTTAAGCATTGAGTACTAAACTGCATTCAGCTTACTTGGTGATAATGTGGAGGGCTCCGGAACACAAGCACTGATCACTGAGCACTGTTTCTTGTCATGTGTGTTCACTACAATACATGAGAGCTGGGTGCACTGTTTGATATCCTTAATTGACATTGCATTTGCTGCATTCTTAGGTAATTCTATTTCTAAGCAGCACTCATTTTCTGGAGAAGACCTGATTCAAGTGTTTTAATTGCAAGCAGAGAGATGCAGTTATCTTTTTTTTCAGGGAAAAATTGCTCTCTTTTTCATTTTGTCTCTGTGGGTGACATTCTTGGTGCCCTGAATTTCTTAATGTAATTGTAAAGTTTTTTACCCTTGTAAGATATGTGCTGGGGAAGTCAGTATTGTTGGCTTTGAGGGAAAGGGAGAACGAAAGTTTTGCATACTTTTCATTAATATTAAATCTTTATTTCCCTTTAATATTTATTTCATATGCTACACATATATATATATCTCTTATTAGAAAATACTTTTTATAATATTTCATAATTCCAAATAGAATATTCTTTACTTTATTATTATTATTTTTGGGGAGAGGTGGAACCAGGGATTGAACTCAGACCCTTGCGCTTGCCAGGGAACCGCTTATTCCACTGAGCCATCTTCCTCACTCCACATTATTTATTATTATTATTATTATATTATTTTGGCTGGCTCTGCCCACCCTGAGGGCAAGGCCAGCACAGCATGTGGTACTGGGGATCGGACTGTGGTCCCCTGCACCTGCCTGCAGGCCTGCTTACTGCATGCTGAAAATACCAAACCTTGTGCCATTCTTAACCTTATATTTATGAAACTATTTATGGTATTGCTTATATATGTTGACTGAATTAGGTACATAAATCAAAGATAGTTTAAGTATTTTGAAATGTGAACTTTTTAAAATGTATTTGGTACAGGGTTGCACTGCGCATCTGGGACTCATAGTGATCGTGTCTCGACCTCCCCAGCACTGGGATTACAGGCTTGTGGCACCATGCCTGGTCTGAGTAGCTGGCTCAGCATGCCCTGGGGCAGGGTCGGCATGGCATGTGGTGCTGGGGATTGTACCCTGGTCCTTGCGCTTGCCTAAGCAGGCACTTAGTCCAGTGAGCTGTCTCACAAGCCTGAAATGTGAACTTTTTGCATGCCTTGTCTATGGTCTGCTTAGTACTTCTAATAACTTTTATACCATCGGAATATAGGATTCCTTCCTGCCTTCCTTCCTTCTTGCTTGTCTTCTGTGTGTCTGTCTATCAGTTTATTTGAGAACTTGTCTCAAGTTCCAGTGGGACTTGAATATTTAGTTGAGTTCAGTTTTTGGTGCAGAGCTGATGCTTTGAGGTTGCAGTTGGGTTCAGAAAAGAGTGCGCTCCGCCTTAATTAGCTGGCTGTACTTCAGTCATGACTGGATTTTATTTTCTGGGTAAAGTTAGGTTTTATGTTTTCTTGTGACTCTTCCCTGTGACACAGTGGAAAATGCGCTGGATTAGAGGAAAGGAGGTTTGTGTTCTGGGTTCGCTTCATGACTAAGTCACTGTGTGACCCTGGGTGAGTCACTCAGTCCTTACGTACCGTTTCCTGCTTTGGAAAATCATAGGCAGATCTCTTCAACATTGCAAATCCTGGAGCCAGATAAATTCCACAATGGTCAAGAACCCATAGATTATAAATAATTGTCACACAGACAGTCTGAAATCTTTAAAAGGTACCTTCTCTGGGTCAAAGCTCATTCTTTGGACATGACCTGTGGAAGGCACTGTGTTACTAGGGGGCTGCTAGTGAATGAAGATAAAGGGAGGTATGCACAGAGAGAAATAAAATAATTCCGGTGAGAACATGACAGGCCTGAAATCTGTATCCTCAGTTTCTTGGCAAGGAGTGACGATGCCTGCTGTGTTAACAGTCAGATGTTCAAATCAGAATTTTGGATACAGAAACTAATTTTAGTAGGTGTGGTGCAAATTTCTTAGGAGTCCATGAATAGATTCTAATCCCAGCTGTTTCATTACAATTATAAAAATAAAATTGGCTGTGAATCATTCAAACTCTATGTAATGGATGTGAATAATTCAGTTTCATCTCAGAAATCTGAAAACTATAAACCTATCTTCGTTCTTTATGTTTCTTCAGAGTTCCTGTCTCATTATTCATGGATGAATTTTTTTGAAGTATGGGTGGTCATGATGAAAGTGACTGTATTTCTCCTTAGATCTTGCGGTTTTCAGGAAAGGGGTGGCCTCTGGGAGGGGGCCGCCGATGGAACAGAGGGAAAAATATTGGAAAGAGGCTAGGAAAAGAGAAAAAGAAACTTCTTAAATTAATATTTCTTGGCATTTTCTTTCCCATTAAAAGTACATGTTCCTTTTAGATTATAGTTTTAGAAAATACACACCAAGGAAGAATATGTATAACAAAAACTTGTGGGTTTTGGTGGCAATAAACATACGTGTACACTGTCACACACACACAGACATAGAGACACGCAAACTACACCATGCATTTATATGTACATTATTAAATAGCTTTCAGTTGAACTTTTATAACAACTATAAGTTTTTGTCCACAGCAGTGTGTACTGTGCCTTGCTGCTCTGATCGGCTTCCTCGTATTTTGCTATATGTTGCAGTAGTTGTCCTAGAAAGGTGTTGATAGATTCCATCGTGTTGGGCATACAGTTCCAGTTTATGCTATTACAGATAGTACAGCACTGAGTAGATTTGCAGTTAAATAATTAGATCTTGCTTGCCATCTTAAATGGTTAGAAATAGTGTCCATGTCATTAGGCTTCCGCGTGGGATGACACTGAAGTGTTTTTATTGGCAAGCACAGGTCCCTTTACCCAGCTTTCCTGGGAAACAGGAAAACTGTATCATTGCATGATATTCATTAGTTAAAACTGCCTCATGGAGGTAGTTAGGAAGTAGAAGCCCTAACATTTTCTTTAAACATTATTATAGGGGAAAAGGTTAATAACTAGGATGGTTTCAACAAATGCATTTCTGAAGCTCAAACAGGGAAGCTGAAAGGTATATATTTCACTTTTTTTTTGTTGAAAGGTGCATTCTTTAGTCACCTTGATGCTTAGTGTGGATTCCAGCAGTACAATGTCCTGAAATGAGTCTTACAAGGTTAGGAATAAGCAGGGCTTCAGCTGTTTCCAAGAAATGCTTTAAGGAAGTAGGTTTTAATAATCACATAAAGTCTTGCTCAGCAGGTACTTAGTGAAATGTTTGGTACTCAGACTCCTTTTTGATGCTTGTGTTTATTTCAGTTTGTTCAGGGCATTTTACAATGTTTATTGTAAGAAGGAAAATCAGATTTAAAAAAAGAAGGAAACTGTTTAGTATATACCCTGTTTGTTTTCCAAGAATCATATTGCTATATAAAAAGTTCTTTTATAAGACTGGAGTTGACTATCACTCATTGTTGGTGAAATTTCAACTAAATAGTCTCCTGTTTATAGGATTTAATGTGTCCTGTAGTTGTCCAGACTGAAATATGATCATGCTCACCTAGTTGAGGGTTTATTTTCCCTCACAAAGAACCACCATAGCACAGAAAAAACTAATCTAGGCTTGACATAAATAGAAATTTTAAAAGATAAGGCTAACTTTGTAGAACTGATTCTTGAAGTGCTAGTCTCTGACTTTCTAGTTATAAATACTAGTTTAGTGTCTTCTAGACTTAGAAAATGTGATACTGTATTAAAAATATGAAGATTAGTAAATCCAATTACAAGACAGCTCATTACAGGTGATAAGAGAAGCAGCTGTGGTAGGAATGAGGAGGGTGAGAGGAGAGAACAGCAGCTTGGTGTGCTAAAGGGGAGCAGATCACAGTCAACTGAAGAAATAAAGGTAATTGTTATGAAATATTTGCTTGGAAAAATACTAAGGTTTTATTTTAGAAGGAAATAGGGAATTGGCCTAGATTTGGGGTCAATCATAACTTGACAAAAACCTTTAATAAATTTAATGTAGCATTTTACATAGGATGGCTTAGATGAGGGACAGTTTGGTAGAATGGGGATGAGGAAGAGTCAGGATTTTTTTAATTCCTTATTCTGTCAGTGATAATATGGATATTAAAGCAGGATGCAGTAAGCAAAGGAAGTAATTTCTGCAGCTGTGCCAAATATAGAACTTTTCTGTAGTTACTAAAGGTTTTATAAGCAGGTGACAGTATTTTTAGGTAACTGGAAGAGGAGATGAATGACAGCTATCATTTGAGAAACACTGTTGGTCAAACTCTCCTCTTTATTTATAGTGATTTGTTTAATACAGTAACACTTTGGTGTAATTGCTATCTCAGCTCCATTCTATAGAGAGCAAGGGTGTTTCAGACATGTTCGGTCATTTTTCCAAAGTGACCTATCTAGTAAATGATTGGATCAAACTGGATTCTGACTACAGTGTAGTTACAGAAATCTGTGGTCTTAATTTCCTTTCAAAAATGGTAGTGACATTGGCAGATCTTCAGGGTCAGCTGTTTCATAAGAGTGAAATTGTGAAGCTGGTATATATGTACAAGTTTCAAGAGCACTCAGATAAAAATATTGAATAGCAGACTAGGGAGTTAGCTCGGCGGCCTAAGTACCTGCCTGGCAAGCGCAAGGACCCAAGTTTGATCCTCTGTACCACATGTCATGCCAGCCCCAGGCTCACTATGCAGGACCTGAAACCAATCTCAGCACTGGGGAGGCTGAGACAGGAGGACCATTGTGAGCCTGAACTGCATAGTGAGACCCTGTATCAAATAAAGAAATAAAATAAAATAAAATTTAAAAAATATGGAATGGCTAGTTGGAAAAAGCAACTGTTATGGAGGTTGCAAGACATGGAATGACTTCTAAATACATTGACAATTATTAATATTGAATATATGTTAAAAGTGTAATTCACATAAAATATTCTTGGAAGAATTTCAACAGCAGTAAGTTACAAGTACCAATTCAGTCTTGCAAATGTTAATGGAGATAATATTCAGTGAATTGATCAGAACAGAGGAAAAGGAATGTCAGGTGCCAGAGAGTAAGACAGAATGTTATTTTCTTGTAGAGGAGGGAATGACTGTTTTTAAATTCTGCCATCAAAGGAGATTTTTCAGGATCTGGTTGTTGTTTATCTTTTGGTTCTTGAAGAGTGACATTTGGGAAAGCCAAACAACAGTCAAGCTGCAGAAAGCTGGAAACTTCAAACAGAAAGTGAGTTTGGTTACTACAGTTTAGAAACAAAAATAAGACAGTGGTGAGCCCCTGGCCTTGTAGGATACCGTTTTCACATCTGTGAGAACATATTGGAAGCATCTCTGCGCATGCCCAAATTTTGCTGTGGTTGATAGGGTTCAGAAAGAGCCCAGGCACACAGGCTTTGCAGGTATCGTGTCAGTACAGCCCTGGAGGAAGCAGTGGAGAAACACCTCAGAGGGGAAGATGGGTGTTCCTTCCAACAGTGTGAATGGAAAATGTAATAACGCAATCAGTGTAAAGATGCTTCTGGCCTCTGATTCCTTTTAACCTATTTATAAATTTGTAGGTTATATATGTAAATAACTCTTATTCAAATGTAAATTAAATATAAATCTACAATTTAGGGTTATCTTGTACTTATGATCAAATGAAATTAAATCTGGATGATTCTTCAGTGGTTATTTGAAAGTGTGTATTCTGTGTCCTGTGCTTGTTGTATTGCTTCATTATCCATAAGAACTATTATATTTTAGTTTCATGTATTAGTGTTCTTATTTATTTCAGGATTATTTCTCTTAGATGTAATCCAGGGGCTTGTTTCCATGTCTAATTTTATCATTGAGAAGAAAGAGAAATGCTTGCTTGTGATATGTCACCTGTTGTGGACTTACTAAAACTTACACAGCTTAATACTGTATTACATTAAGTCATTTTGAAAGCATTCTACTTTCCCTTTTGTTTAAAAGTCTTGCAATCCCTAGGATATTGGTAGGGGGTTAATGGAAGTCTTGATTAAAATCTTCCAAGCTTTAAGGCTTTCAGTTCTTATAAACAATTTGGATCTGAGAAACAAGTCTCATTATTTCTTTTTACTAGTCTATATACCCATGTAAAGTTAATAAGAAAAATCGAAGTGTTTTTTTTTCTTTAGCTGTGTTGTAATAACTACAAATTAAAATGCCTTTTAGAAAAATCGCCTGTCTTTGTTGATCTACCAGTTTATGGTAGTTCTTTAAAAAAAAATGCTCTGAAGACATACTGTAATTGTAATAAAAGTCAAGGCGCTGCCTTGAATGTACCAATTTTCCATAACCGCCCTGGGTATACCGATTTTCCAGTATTTAAAATAAGCCTTTTAAGTTTTATATCTTACCCTCCTTTTAAAGTGGTTCTTTCAAAAGTTGCAGCACTGAGACCCCCTAATCACGCGCACAATCAATTTATACTTGCTTCTAACCACTGACCACATATGGGCAGGTAAAAGCCCCGAGGTAGGGGACGGCCGTAACACAGGGGGTCCTACTCAGTCTCAGCACGAGCACCCCAGACTTGCCCAAGCTTTCCGGGCTGAACAGCTGGACTCACTGCATTCACATGCAGCCATAGGCTCGCTTATTATTTTTTGATGAACTCAGTGATTTGGATTATGATGGAACTGAATTGCCATTCTGTCCTGAGCAGTACTTAAGGTTTGCTTTCCTCCCACGGTGGTTGAGAGGAAGGCTGACATGGAGCTATATTGCTTTTTTTTTATTTTGATTCAGGGTCTTGGTAAGTAGCCCGGCTGGGCTTCATATTGTGATCTGCCTGACTCAGCCTTCCAGAGTGCTTGTTATTGCTTATTTCTTGTTGGTTCTACAGTTCTGTTCCTCTTTTATTGAACAAAATTGTATGAGAGTATATGCATTTTAAAAACTTTAGAAGACTGCTCTTTAATCTCTATGAGACCGCCATCGTGCCTGTATATGCTTCCTAATGTTAAGTTTATACTCACAAACAGATATTTTGAATTCTTAGGACCTGAAAATTAGCAAATTGTAATTTATGTGCACTTTTAAAAATAACAGGAAGTAATGTTATTTAGTGAGTTGTTTACTCTGGAAAAAGTGATTATAGTAATTTGGGTTCACCTAGGAATAAAAATTTGACTTTACTGTAACATTTTTATTTATTTTTTTTCTGTATTTAGAACAGGGTCTATAGGGTCTATGTAGATTGGATTTGTAGTGATCCTCCTGTTTTCAGCCTCCTAAGCATGGCGCACTCTCAGCATGCCCTGGGGTGGCCCAGTAGGGCAGGGGGTATCGAACTCTAGCTGCTGTGCTGTGCCTAAGCTGAGCTATCAGGCCAGCACCTACAGTAACATTTTTAAATTTGAAATTTTTTGCTAAGTTATCCATAAAGCAGAGATTTCTTGGAGTTAACAAAGTTTTTTTACCTAAAGGAACTTAGAGAACTAATCTGCCTGTGTATTTCTAGGCTTCAAGAACATTCCAGTAAAACCTACAAGGTTCATCTTTTTTAAAAAATTATGAACCCCAACTTCATTTTCTTCCTAGCATACAACTTTTAAAAAAAGAAATAATTACAAACCTTTTTGTTTCATTGGATCAGTCTGATACTAGTTTCTGGAGCTGTTTCAACTGTTGAACTCCAAGTATAAAGAAGGCTTGCCTCTGTCCTCCCGAGCTGCTGCTTCTTGGACAGGGGAACATCTTAGCATGTTAGCTGTAGGCCCAAGGTGACGGGAAGTGTGCGGTGGTTTTGCAGCCCATCCTATAGTGTAGTAAATATGATATGAGAGATGGAAGGATACTGGAAAACACCATTCCTTGAGCCTGCGATGTCTGACTTGCTAGGGACCGACTTGGAAGCAAGAGTTTGAAAGCTTTGTGACTCAAGGTGCTCAAACATTTTCTTGACAAACCCAACCCAACCATCTTAATCTCCTTGCCTAGGAGTAATGGATACAGGTATAGCTTGTGTCTATGGACCTGAGATGTGTAGAGACAGGTGGCTGTCCACTTCAATGGTTTTCATGTTTGTTTCTCTCACCCTTTGGGAAAATAGTTGAAGGAAAGGGAGAGGAATGGACCAGTTGTGTGGGAATAAGGCTGGTGAATTTCTCTGTCCTTGACCCTCATGGTACATGATAGTCTCCCTAGAGTAAGAGAGGTGCTGGACCCATTGGCTACCAAGGCTGGGATCCATGTGTAGGGAAGAGGTTCAGAGAGAAGTAGCTGAAGACTCACAACAATTTGTCTTACACAGTTAGCTATTTTTGTGTGCATGGCTTACAGGGATATAATTCCTTCAGTCATTTAAAATGTGATAATGGTAAAAGTCATTTGCAGGAAATGAAATTTCACTTTGTTACTTCTTTTTCACTTAAAGGCTAATCTGATTAGCTCAAAGCATTTGTTCATCTTTTTATTCAGTATCTGAACTATGCCTATAGAAGACATATGGGCTTAAACAGTACTTGGCTTGCCATCTGCTGAGGAGGGAAGGCGCGACGCTAGATCAGAGGCACAGGAAAGCGTGTTTCAGTAGAAGTTATTTCCATCCAGAGTGCCATCGGCAGCCTCACAGAGAATTTTAACTGGGATTATATTGATATGTGTTAGTAAAAGAGCATATTTTCAGATTTGATTGAAATGATAGAATCAGTACATTTTCATGTCTGCTGTCTAGAGATTTGGCAGTATGTGAAATTTAGATCGTGTGACAGTGGTTTTCCTAAAGTAGCTAGTGCCAAACACCTTTCTGATATTTTTTTTTTAAAAAGCAGTGGTACCTTTTGTATCTTATGGTGGAAATTAGAACACAAAAGATCAGTTTTTTCAGATGAATTTGCAAAATAAAGGGCCAGTTATTATTTTACGATAAGCTGTATTTTGACAATCTGTGTTATCCTTGTGGAGTTTAGAAAGCAAAAAGGGATTGTCCAGTGTTACCATGGTAAATCCTACCGTGATGTCAGGCATCGTCACAGGTGTCCTGTGGTAATCCTCAGCTCAGCACTCTGAGGTGGGGCTTCTGCAGTTTTCATGCAGACATTAAGGCATGGAGAAGATAAATTCTCTGAACATAGCTCTGCCAGTTTAACACTGCAACCCAGGACAGGAATTTTACTGTCATCACTTTGACCCAGAAGTTCACTGTGCCTTGTCCTTGGATCCTTGCTATGTTGTGGATGCTGAAAAAACTGTCGCTTCTACTCCACAGCCTTCCTGAAGGAGCAACAGGGATTCACGTATTTCTCTTGGCCTAAGGAGGACACACAGAAATGGCCCGGGGCACAGGAGAAGCCCCTTTAGTGGAAAGAGGAGATCGGTTGGCATCGGTTTCCATCCTCTACCCAGTGTAGAACAGTGTGACTTCGTGGGTGGCTCCTGCTTGACAGGGTTGCTTGCTTGGGATTTTTGGAGAATTCTGTGTTACGAAGCCATTCAGAACTTTTAAGTCCCTCTACCCATTTTCATTCTAAATTCTGTTTCTTGTAGTTGCTTGAAAATGTTTCTGGATTTCTGAAGACTTAGTATAGCACTGTGTAGTTTTTATAAAAATATATCATAACTGAGCAACTGGAGGATTCTGTTATTCTTATGTACGCTGTCAAAGGTCACTAGACCTTCCTGGGTCACATTCCTAGAGTTTCTCTGTCAAATGCTGTTCATGTAAGAGCGCACCGGCAAGGCCAGGCTGCCTGCCTTTTCCTGTACAAGCAAGTGATTCCAGAGATACTGCGTCCCCTCAGGATTGGGCTGGGTAAGATAAGAAGAGTGGTAGGAATGAAGGGTCAGCAGGTACATAGCTATGTGTGCACTTAGGAGTTGATACACTGAGGTCTTTATTTGCATGGATGGCATTTATTGGACATACTTCTAGCACATTGGAAAACTTTTAATCCATTTTTGTTTATTGATGCATAAAACTTGGTAATGCTAGGTAGTCTTTCCTTTTAAGGGAAAAATACTGTAATCATTGAGATGCATTCAGATAATAATGTAAATTTTCTCAGATAAGTAAGATATATAAGGAAGATATGTTTAGGATAAAAAACAGTTATGAATATCACAGACATGTGAATGACATAGCAGTGATTACTGCATGTATCTCATCATTTAGGTGTTGAAATGATCGAATTCTTTTTTTATTGGTGATTGCTTTTTCTCTCTGTTTCCCATCTTCTTTGTTTCCCATCACAGTATTTCATGAAATTATATGTATTAATCCATTTTTAATAACTTCTCTGTTGGACAAAATGTATTTCTCACTAAACTTCTGGATAAACTAAAACAATGTGGCACTTTCTGATTTCTCATAATGCTGTAGCTGTCTTTAATCTTCATACATAATCTGAGTTGCTTCTGCTCAGTGAAGAACATTGTCAAATGAGTAGCAAAAGTGATGGCATTTGTTTTTTTTTTTTTTTTTCCTTACTCTTTTATGCTTTCTGGGAAAATGCCATTCTCCACATGTCTTCTGGTCGAAAGAGTGCCAGCTGGCTATTAGAAGTAAAGAAAAGAAATCAAAAGCAACAGTATAACCAGAAATCGCCGTCTAGAGGACCTCATCATGCCCTCCACTAGGGTGCTGGGGGCCTGGGGTCTTTCAGGTCTTTTCATTTTGGAGACCTGGATTCTGTCCATGTTCTGTGCTGTCAACTTGTCAGTTTTGTGCTCTCTTCTCTAGGCTTGGAGAAGCTGTGGCATAAGTTCTTTCCACAATTCTGACCTCCAGGACTTTAGTTAATCTGCTTCGTGACTTTATGTGGCTCTGACCAGTGCAACCTGTCTATGGATTCCCGCAGATTTTCTGTTTATTTTATTTTATTTTATTTATTTTACAGGGATTGATTTTAGGACCTTGCACTTGCCAGGCAGATGTTTATGTCACTGAGCTATCGCCCCAGCCCTTCCTGCAGATTATTTGATCTTACGCTAAAAATCTTAAACCAATGGGTGATATGCGGAGAGATTTTCACGCACTCCCACCCCTCATCATGCACACATATATCAGTAGTAACAAGTAAACAGTTTATTTTAAAACAGCATTTGGATGTGCAGCTACTAAGTATAAAGGAAACTAGCAGTATGAGATTGGGTAGAGAGTCCCATTCATATGAGAGTGTAGACCCTCATTCCCCTGAGGTTTCAGGTAAATGGTTCTGGGTTCTTGTAATTTCCTGGGATAAGAAATATTGTGCCTTAGTGAAACCAGAATTAGGAAGCCTGATGTTTCTTGGTCTTTTATTTTTGTTACACTAAATATGCATTTTACTTAGCTCTGCTGAATTGTTTCAGCTGTCTGTGGAGAGTGCAGCTACGATGGAGCTCTGTTGCTGCGTTTCTTCCCAAGATCCCTCTCTCAGTGAGGGCATCTTGGAAAGGTAGCTGCTCTATTTTCCAGCAAATCACAGATGCTGAGACAATTCTGTACGGTTGCTTTCTTTTCTGATTTATTTAAAATGGTGTTCCTGTGTAGAACTTCAGGGAGCTTGAAAACCTAGACCCACTTAATGGAAAAATAGAGTCAAAACAGGAAAGAAACTTCAGTATGTTTCACTATGAAGAAGTGAAATAAAGGAAAAAAAAAAAAAGCACAGTCATTTTCCAGTGCAGTTAAATAAGCAGAGCTCACTGAAGTGATCCTCCGTCTAACTGGTGCTCCTGCAGTTGGGCCGTCTTGGATTTCACCCATTTCTCTAGAGATGTCATATAGACTGTTAGGCTTTACCAACAGAATATGTCGTTCTGATTTCGGAAGTGAGTGTGATCCTTCCTGCTAGCTCGCCTGCTGAAAGCTGGTGAGGGGGAGCCCCTTGTGCAAGGCTCTGAGCTCAAAGAAGAAAAACACCTGTGGCTGTCAGCACCCCTTGCAGCAAACAGTTCGCATTGTTATGCATCATTTAACTACTTTCCCTTTGTCAGCAGGAGTTTTTGTTTCACACCTGAGGGCTGTCCTGTCAGAAGTCAACAGAAAGCTCAAATCTTGAACTTAAAGTGCAACAGTAAATGAACTGGAGACTTTAAGAAAAAACAAAAAAAAAAAACACGGGGGCAGTGGAGGAGTTTGTTTGCCTGGTGCCCCCGCCCCCAACAGTAACTCGTTAAACATTAAGTTCCCCTAAATATTCACCATCTATTCTACCTTTCACTTAGAAACCTGCATGCTGATTGGAAATTTTTATTTCTGTAGCATAAAGTAGTAAGAAATGTTTGATGGACTGTTCATAGGCTCCTTTTCAACATTTCTGAGTATGGGCCACTATTTTAAAAGCCCCAAGAGTAACATCCAGTAGGGCAAACTTCCACAGGCACACTATGGCAGCCCCAGTGAGCAGAGGAACAGTCTCAGGCAATTCCTGGTTTGCCCTCTTGTTGTGCGTAGGGATGTTCTTATCCATGTGTGCTTCTGGGTGGACAGCAGTCTTGGGGTGCTGCAGGGAGGGGGTTGGTAGCACTTAGCACTGGCATGGAAACCTGGAAGGATCTAATTGGTGCCCCATACGGTATGTGTAGTGGGCACTCTCAGCTGTTTAAACACACACCAATTATTTTCAAGCCTTCCAGACCCATCTGTCACCATATTGTCCACTCCTTTGAAAAGAAATTGTCATTTCATTTCTTTCTGCACAAACTGATAGAACCCTGATTGTGTCTTGTTTTAGCAAAATTCTTGTTTCTGTGTCATCAGGATCTATTGTTTTTTGTCCTTGGTTTTGTTGTTGGTTCACCTACCAGATATTTATTGTACCATTTCCTATGTGAAAAAGAGGAACAAAAACAGGTATAGCCAGATGGCCACATCAAAAAAAAATATATATATATATATAAATAAATAAATAAATAAATAAATAAAGTTAAGTGTTAAGGGCACTGAGTGTTGATTAAAAATACTTTATGAAAACTAACGCATTATCTTTTCCAGTATTTGTAGTTGAGTCAAAGTATGCACTTTGTGGTGTCAAATTTAATGACTGAGGTTTTCTGTCCTATTCTTCACTGTGTAATGTGTAATTTGACATAGATTCCTGGCCATTGAATCTTTGTACAGTGTTGGCAGGCGAAGTTCATAAATAGAGATAATTGGAGTGAGATGGGAGTGCTGCTTTCTGTGAGATTTGAACAATGCTAAGGATGCCTCCAGCTCTCTTGTGCCTTCTGCAAGACAGAAGGGGACAGATATAAACAAGTAGGAAAGTGTACGTTTACCCCCTCCAATGGTAGCAAGATCCAGAAATTTCTTGGTAACTAATGCAATGGCTCTGGAGTATATTTTACCTCTGGCAATATTAAATAAACCTTCCATTGCGTGGGTTTCCCTTAGGAGGGTATACTCCTGCAATTCCTGTTATCATTGCATGAGTTATCATAACACCTAATACCTCAGCTGGTGTTTGTTATGACAGACGACTTAAAGTGAATACAGTAAAGGCGTAGGAGGCCTGTGAGCACAAGTTTAAAATCATGCGGTTAACTCCCATAGAACATTTAAATTGTTAAAGCACACTTGTATGGTCACTTTGAAGTTTTAAGATTTTTCCATATAAATTAATGAACAAAAGGCATATATACTCTCCTTGAATTTCTGAGGCTCTAGTTCCTTGGGTCACATTTGCATAAGAGGAAATGAAACAGCACAAAGTTTTAATTTCTCCCACTTCTGGCTAAATCACTGGTTTAGTGATTAGCTGGGAGACTTTTCATATTATGTTTTGAGCTTGGTTCCCTGGGTTCAATTCACTCAACCTTGACGTAAATCTGGAATAAGTGCTTTGCAAAGGGTTAGCCTTTTGTGCAAGATGTGTGAGAAATCCTGCCGGACCAGGTTGGTTACAGAACTCGTGTCAAATTGCCTTTGCCCTGGGTGATGAATAAGAAAATGCAGACAACAGAAAAGCAATGGAAAAATTTTTGCTGAGTGCTCCATCAGTCAGCGCTGCTGAACGGGTTACTCGCTGTGTTCCTTAGGAGACTTGCCGGCTCATTTGTGGTGATGTGTATTTGTTGGGTGGGTTACTTCTGCTTCTCTGCTTTCTTCTTTTTTTGGAAATTGCCAAGTCACTGCTGGTGCTAACAGTGTGTCAGGTGTCAGGACAGTAGATGAGCGGGTCACTCACAAGATAGCAGTGTGAAGCTGTGCTTGTTGCGGCCGCTTCGCATTATGCATTACGTCTGTTTGATCATGCCTTTTGCCCTGGGTGAT
>PVKA01040176.1:0-18854 GCA_004027165.1 Ctenomys sociabilis | reverse complement strand
TTTTTTTTTTTTTTTTTTTTTTTTTTTTTTTTTTTTTTTTTTTTTTTTTTTTTTTTTTTTTTTTTTTTTTTTTTTTTTTTTTTTTTTTTTTTTTTTTTTTTTTTTTTTTTTTTTTTTTTTTTTTTTTTTTTTTTTTTTTTTTTTTTTTTTTTTTTGTCTTTTTGAGACAGGGTCTCACTTTCTTTATCTTTATATGAGGATACCTACCCTAAAGCACTGCAGTGAAAATAATATTACTTTAGTAATATTGCTAACAGTGCCCAATTCACAGAGGTTCTCCACAAATTACTATTTTTTTTTTTAATGAACAGGGTTTTTTTTTTGTTTTTAATTTATGTATTTGGCACAGGGTCTCACTGCACAGCTCAGACTCATAGTGATCCTCCTGTCTCAGCCTCCCCAGCACTGGGAATAATACAGATGTGTACCACTATGCCCGGTTTCAATAACCAGCTCAGCGGGCCTAGGGCTGCAAAGCTGGCATGGCATACAGTACCAGGGATCAGACTCAGGCTCTTGCACTTGCCAGGCAGGTGCTTAGACTGCTGAGCTATCTCCGCAGTCCCTAAGTTAATATTTTTTATCTACTATTATCATTACCATCATCACTAAAACAACACGTTTGCACGGGAACCCAGGACAAGACAATATTTTGGGGTTTTTGTTTGTTTGTTTGTTTTGCTTTGGTACTTTGAAACAGAGTCTCACTATGTATTCCAAGCAGGCCTTGAACTCGGCAGTCCGCCTGCCTCGGTGTCCCTAGGGCCAGGATTACAAGTGTGCACCATCACACTTAGCCAATATTTTTGTAAACATTGTATAACAATGAATCCTCACTGTATGTACTGTGTGAGATTCTTTCTGCTTCAAATCTTTTGAATCTTACCAGTGGCAACATAATAAGCAGCAAATCCAGTATAACGCTCTTCGTTGGAGAAATCTGATGTAAAGGTCACCTGGAGTTTATTGTTTGGGATGTGGAACTCTTCTATGATGGGGGAGCCGGGATTCTTGCTGGTCCTCCGTCCACAGAGTTTCCCTTCTTCAATGCCTCCTGACACTATCTAAGGGAAGAGTTATAAAGATGCTAAAAATGGTTAATCATTTGGAATGGAGATAACAGAAAAAGGGACAAAGACAGAAGAGCCCTGCCTCCCACCAGGCTCTTTCACCTATCACAGCACACCTGAGGCACCCACTTCTACATCCCTACACCCTGGCCCAGCCTCCTCCACATGGCATACCTGCACTGAGTCGTACAAGCAGTTCTCGGACAGCTCTATGTCCAGATGGGTGAAGTACAGGTGGATCCCGAACCCATCCGGAACCTCAACGTCCCAGGTTTGCTTTATCTCGTTGGGGTATGCCTGAGGGTAGTTAGGGGACAGGATCTCCCCATGCAAGCTAGGCTCTGCAGAAGCCCAGGCCCAAAGAGAAAACAGGACCACGCACCTGGGGGAGAAGGCACAGTGAGGGGCGTCACCCAGCGACATGGGCCTAGTGCAGTACTCATAGGTGGAAGGAAGGAAAATGGAAAGGTGCAGGAAACCGGCCATGGAAGAGAAGCTCAAGGACTAAAGAAAAGGCCTAGGCAACCCAAAACCTAGGCGTTGGGTCTGAGCCCTTTTCTCAGGATCCAGAGGTCACAGGGGCCAGGCAAATCTCTGGAGATCCCTGCTGGCTCACCACATGGCTGGCGATCTGCCCATGTCACCAATCCTGGCTCTGCTTCTCTGGACTTTGGAGCTGAAGTGGTGAGAGGCACTCGCTTTGGTGGTGAGCAGTCACCTGGGGTTCAGTGTCACTCTCCTAGGAAAAGCACAGAGCAGGACCGCTAATCACCACCATGTGACACCTGGCCTCCCACACCCTCCCTGCTCCAACTTCACCCAATTTTCTAGACTAGGACTAAGTCTTCTCCCCCATTGCTTCTCCAGCTTTTCTCCCAATTTTTCTCCAAAGGAGTGTCTCTCTCACAGCCTGCTCTTCTGTCCTCCTGCCCCACTCTCAGTCCCTCTGACTTTCTCTCTCCTCTGCCCTTGCAGATTGATCTCCCCATTTCCATAGTTCTGGGAAGTCTTTGCCCACCCAGGCAGCACAACTTCCCACCCTCCCAATGGTCCCCTGGCCACTTCAGGCCACCGTGCTCACCACGCCTGTGTTTCTGTGAACACCCCAAGCATGACTGATGAGGGAACGAGCCTCTTTCTACAGGGTGGGGCAAGGGCCTTGGGAGAAGTGCTCTGAGGGGAGAAGTGCTGCGCCATTGAGATGGGGATTGTAAAGGAAATTTCCTACAGTAATCTCCCAGGGCAGGTTTGTTGGTTGTTTGTTTCTTTTACTACAAAGACAAGATATTTCCTGACAGTCCCTAGAAAAGTCTTGGCAAAATTACTTTTAACCCTGAAAACAGTGGTATATGGTGGGTAGGGTGGGAGGGCTCAGCCTGAGGGAAATAGGTTGTCTCTGTTCTGTCTCAAGGGGAATAAGTGTTGCCTGGCAAGCACAGGGTCCTGAGTTCAATCCCAGGTGCTGCAAAAGAAAGGCCTCTGTTCTCTCTCTCATCGTTCCATTCTTTCCAGCCCCATATCTTTTCCCAAACCTTTCTCCGCCTTCCTTTTCTCTTCTATCAAAGCTCTGCGATTCACTCCTAAGGCTTTTACCTTCAGAAGCTGATGGGAGCAAGGGCAGCAGTCCTCTCTCTCCAGCCAGCGGTCATGCTGGGCGGCCCCAGGGACTCCCAGAGGTATCAGGTCGCCCTTGTCACTCCCTCCGCAGGAACCTCCGCTGATCTCCCAGTCCTGGTTCTGTGCACAAGCCTGCATGTCCAGAATTCCCTGATCAAAACAAAGAGGGGGCTGGGAGACCACGCTCCAGGGAAGGGGAATGCACCCTTGGTCTTGGAGCTCCCTCTGCTTCTGAAACCGGAACTACATCTTCTGCCCAGGTCTGCGATCCCAAGATCCAGGGCTCCACGGGGAGAGGAGAAATGGGGAGTTTCACAGATTGCCTAATCCTCTTTTTCAGCCAAGGGTGTGTAACGGGATTTTGAGAGAAGTCAGGTGACTTGTGGGAAAAGGAGGAGATTGCTACTAAACAGAAAAGGCCAAACTCAGAAAGTCCAACCCTCTGGCTGGATATGAGTCGCAAATCCAGGGAGAGCACTGTATTCTTCTCAAAACTACCCCACCCCTCCCCTCAAGGCCAATTTAAGTGAGACAGTGACTTATAGCTTGATCCCAGCTGAGGTGAACTGCAGAAATTCCTCCTCCTAGGGGCCAGGGAATGGCTCCGTGGAATAAGTGCTTCCCTAGCAAGCACAAGAGCCTGAGTTCAATCCCTGGTTTCACACAAAAATAAATAAATAAATAAATAAATAAATAAATAAATAAATAAATTCCTCCTCCTAAGATCCCTTCTAGAGCTCAGATGCCACCTAAAATCCCTCAGCCATAACCCTCAGGGCCACATGTGTTTGGAGATAACAGAATTTTACAGAAGCAATGAGCTGCATGGACCCAAAACCAAGTAACAACTTTTCCACCTCCCCCCAGACCCTAGAAAAACATTTCATTATTAAACATTAATATTTCTGTAGCTTTTGCTAGGGAGATGGCTCAGTAGAATAAGCACTTGCCTAGCAAGCACAAGGGCCTGAGTTCAATCCCCAATTCTGAAAAAAAAAAAAAAAGAATAAGGCCTACTTTAAGAGATACCAAGTGAAGTTTAGAAGATGACAAGAGGGCAAAACTGATTATTATGCTAGGAAATGCTTGGTAATATGAGACAAAAATAAGTACAACACACTTAATACACAATGACAGTTTGTGTAACCAATAGAGATATCATTTGTCAGATTGCTTATGCCCATTTTGAAGAGGATATGATAGTCTTTACTGTATATGCACATGAACTACCAAAATACGGTGTGAAAGTTGGCCTAACAAATTATGCTGCAGCGTATTGTACTGGCCTGCTGCTGGCCCGCAGGCTTCTCAATAGGTTTCGCATGGATAAAATCTAGGAAGGCCAGGCGGAGGTGACTGGAGATGAATACAATGTGGAAAGCATTGATGGCAAACCTGGTGCCTTACCTGCTCCTTGGATGTAGGCCTTTCCCGAACTACAACTGGCAATAAAGTTGTTGGAGCCCTGAAGGGTGCTGTGGATGGAAGCTTGTCTGTCCCTCCCAGTACCAAATAATTCCCTGGTGATGATTCTGAAAGCAAGCAGTTCAACGCGGAAGTCCATCGGAAGCACATCATGGATGAGAATGTCACCTAATGGAAGAAGATGAAGATGCTTACAAGAAACAGTCCTCTCAGTACATAATGAACAGCGTCACTCCAGACGTGATAGAGGAGATGTATAAGAAAGCTCATGCTGCTGTATGAAAGAATCCAGTCTATGAAAAGAAGCTGAAGAGAGAAGATAAAAAAAAAGGGGGGGTGGAACTGTCCCAAAATGTCCCTTGCCCAGAAGAAAGATTGGGTAGCTCAAAACAAGGCAAGCTTCCTCAAAGCTCAGGAGTGGTCTGCTGAGAGGTAAACCAAATTTCTATGAGGATTTTTCAGATAAAGACCAATAAACTTATTCATCAAGCAACTGCTTCTGTGTTAAGCTCTTGTTATAAGAGTCTAGGAAATAAACTGAAGCAAAGGAATTAATAGGTTTCTTTTCTTGAAGAAATAGGTGCAATTTTTTCCAGAGAAAAAACATCTTGTGTCTTGACTCCAGCAAAGTTCATACATCTTGGGCTTCTGGTCTCTTGATTATCCCCCAAATATTAAAAGTTTGGCAAGCAACAGACCAACAGTGATCACTAGAAATATTTCTTCTGCTCATTTATTAAAACCAGATCATTAATGGGAAGAAAACATACTTCAAGTTTACAATCTCGAAACAAAGCTGGTGGTAATCCATGGCTTTAAATTTTTGAGAGAGCAAATGAAGATCACAGATTTAGTACATTCACATTAACTAGATTAAACCTCAGCAGAAAATATGCTAAGAGGAGGTATCTCATTTTATGGAGACGTTGAAGGGTATATGCCAGATCTGAAGGAAAATACATGGAAAAGGATAGAATATTATGTTTTGCGTATGAGGCTCATGTGAAAAATGTTGGGTGAGTAGATTTACATGCTTCTTAGCCCTTTAATCTACAGGAAACAGAATGGGAAATTAAAGGTCTGCTTTATTTCAGTCTTGCTCTTAACAGTTACCACTTTCCGAATAACTCAAATGAAGAATAAATGGATTCTGAGTACGGCCTCAAGATACCACTGTTAAAAAAAAAAAAAAAAAAAAAAAAAAAAAAAAAAAAAAAAAAAAAAAAAAAAAAAAAAAAAAAAAAAAAAAAAAAAAAAAAAAAAAAAAAAAAAAAAAAAAAAAAAAAAAAAAAAAAAAAAAAAAAAAAAAAAAAAGCAGTGTTTACAGGGCCAGGGCTCAAACTCAGGCTAAAACATGCTAAGCATGTACTTATTCCCAGCCCAAAAATTAGCTTGGTCGCTTTGGCTGAGAAGATGGGCTCATCCAGCCATTTTTTGTTTGTTTGTTTTTGTTTTTGTTTTGAGACAGGGTCTTGCTATACAGTCGAGGCTGGTCATAAATTTACTATATAGGACTGCGGAGATGGCTCAGTGGAATAAACGCTTGCCTGGCAAGTGTAGAGGCCTGAGTTCAATCCCTAATTCTGCCAAAAAAAATCTTAATAAATTTACGATATAGTCATCCTGCTTCAGCCTGGGGTTATAGGCCTCTGCCCCATCCAATTTTTAGGCTAGTGAAACTTTGCCTGATTTCAGCCACTAAAATTGCTGATGGCATATTATCAAGTAGAATACTTTCTGAAGTTAAAAACCAAGGACTTTCCCAACTAGCTGTGATAGTTGATGTTTGAGGTTAAAATGTGTAAGTCTATTACAATGAATCATACTACTAAAATTAAACAAAGAAGCATCCTGATTTGAGGAGTGCTCAGTAGGATGTGGGGGCAGCATGGAAGAGCACTCTTGCACACATCTTATTTCTGGTTAGTCCGGCACTAGACCTAGATCTGGAAAGCAGATCAAGTCTTGTCTCTACTGTGGTAGGCTCACTGCCTACCTGGCGCCCTCCAAAATAAATCAGGAACACTGGGGATGTGGCTCAGGGGTAGAAGACATGCTTAACACGCACAAGACCCTGCGTTCAATCTCAAGCACCACAAAATGAAATAATCAGTTCTTTCTTCTCTCCATGGCTGTTGGGCTACCCAATGGAAAATCAGAGTGAATTAATTTTACAAACTATGGTTCCAAATTTCTTTTATTTTTTATTGAAGAATAAATAGCAATGAGATAGTTTCAAATCAAATCAGTAGGACAGAGTCAACAATTTATACATTGCACTTTGTTTTCGTACTGGCCTTCTGTTGCACAAGGTGCACACATCATACTCCATGCACAAATACTATTAGAGCAGATGCCTCTGATCAATGAATTAAGAGAATGTAGCTGCTTACCTATCTTCTTTTTTTTCCAAAGCTGAATTATAGTACAGTTTCAATAACTAATTCTTTTTACACTGTTATCTTCCCAGTGGTTATCCATAGCACAAGAAGCAGACAGGATACCCTGTCCAAACACCATTAGTGCATATATTTCTTCTCATAGAATTACACCAAAGCACTGCATATCTATCCTAACTGTACTGTTTATACAAACACAGAATGGTTCTTCCCCTGCATCTCCCCCTTTTTAGTCCTGTCAAAGATGGATGTTCCATTGTCATTCAATTATTATAGGTACTTGAAATCAGCAAAACATTCCAACACAGTCCAGCAGTCCACAATAATAGTGGGTTATTCGAAGAAGTTGTTGACTAGAGCCATCCACAGCTCAGCCCACTATTATGACCTTATTTTATATACCTCATTTTTATACTTTTCTGCTGGATGGTTAAGACCGAGCTAAAGCAAGACATATATAACAAAAAATATAACTTTTGTATCTGATGAGGTCAGTCAAATCCCCTCAGGGTTTATCCTGTAACCCTGTACCTCACTCTGTAGATCCTTTGTCAGTGTCAGCCATGTGAATGAGTCATGGCCATTGCTTGACCAGTTTTCTCTCTGTGAAAGCCTGAGAGAAAGTTTTCTCTCCATGTGACTCTACTTAGATACACTATGGATCATTGATCACATTCCTCTGTGGCTCCATAATCTCCTTGATCAGAAAATTTGGGGCACAACTAAGTTCCATGATGTTACAGTACAGGTTCTCCTATGTCCTGAGTCTTCACCAACCTTGAAAGGCTAGGGCCAAAATGTTGTCTGACCTTGCAGCCCTTCCACTTCTCCAATTTTTGATCTGCAAACTTAGGTTGTTAACAGTCCAAAGAGAAGCTGATTATTACTCCTCAATATATGCAGTACAGTTTACCCTATCTGACTAAATTCTTTTTAGTTGTAGTTTTACCTTTCTATTTGTATTTCTTCTTTTGATTTCTTATACTAGGGAGACTATATGATATTTATACATGTGTGTCTGGTTTGTTTCACTTATGAGTATATGTTCAAGTGGCATCCGCTTCAATATAAATGCTTCAAGTTTATCATTTTTTATAGCTGAGTAATACTCCACTGTATAGAAATACCACATCTTTTTCAACCATTCCTCCTGTGACAGGCATCTTGGTTGTTTCCAAGATTTGGCTATCACAAATTGTGCTGCTATAAACAGAGGTACACATATATGACTATGATACAATGTTTTCAATTCCTCCAGGAAAATTCCCAGTAGGGGGATAGCTGGCTTGAACGGAATTTCCAGTCCTAGTTTTGTGAGGAGTCTCCACACTGATCTCCACATGGCTGCACCAGTCTACGTTCCCACCAGCAGTGGAGAAGTGTTCCAAATTGATGCCCGTGTCAGAAGGGGAGCCTGGGAGGTCTCTGAAGCCAGCAGGCTCGGGTCTAGGTCTCAGCTCCCTGTGTTCTCTGCCATATCTAACAGTGTGGCACACAAAGCAGACACACAGACAACATGCGTTGTTCCCCAGGCTCCCAGCCTTTGACCGTTTATCACCTTGTGGAGGTCCCTTGCTGTGCGGGTCTGGCATGCAGAGAGGGCCTCGCAGAAGAGAGGACACAGCCCTGGGAAGCACACCACGCACCTCTGCAGTGAGCGTGAACCAGCCACCTGCAGCATGCTCCGCTCCTCAGGGTGTCTGGGGACAGCATGGCTGCAGCAAGACAGAGGATGTTGCATAGACTGCAGCACAGTGTGGCACCCAGGATGTCTATGGCACAGTGTGGGCTGCAACAGCCAAAACAGCCCCATGCCGACCAGGGTCCCTCTGTGAAGGACACACAGGTAGCTCTCCAAGCATTGCTACGAGCAGCACACAATTCCTGTAATGAATTTCTCTTCCACTAAAATCAACCACTTAGTTTCTGTAGCTTGCAACTAAGAACACTGGAAAATCCCATCTGTTCCGTGAGTAACTGAATAATGACTGGATGGATGAATCAACAGAAAATGAAACCCAGGCCAGCCAAATAGCTCAGCAAACTAAAGCACCTGCCTAGCCAGAATGCAGCGTCAGGGGTTCAATCCCCAGCCTGCCATTCCAGCCCTGCCCCTCAGAGCACACTGATGATAGAAACTGGACATGGTGGCACATACCTGTAATCCCAGGGCTTGGGAGGCTGAAAACAGGAAGTCACTATGAGTCTGATCTATGTAGTGAGACCCTGCAGAACTAAATACATTAAAAAAAAAAAAAAAAAAGTGAAACCCTTCCCTAGCTGCTTTGGACAGTATGACCACAAGAGGCATTTTTGCTTCTCTGAGCTCCAGCTTCCTTTTGTATGAAATGAGGTAAGGTTTACTCAGTAAACCTTTGAAAAATAACAAGCCAGGCATAATGGCGAAGCCAAAGGTGCACCCCAGGAGGCTGGAGGTGCCGGAATGTGGAACATCTGCCAAGGAAAATCACAGGCACCAAGTAGAGCCAGCCTAAGACAGAGGCCATGTGGGCAGCAACTGGCCAGGCCACAGGGAGGGGCTGCCCAACCCCTGTCCAGCTCACACCTCACCACGGCTGACCAGGATGCGAGACATGCAGCTACGGGATTCCATGTCATCCTGCTGGGTTTCAGGCTTGCGTTGGTCTGATTCCCTTCTATTCCTCTGTCTTGGAATGAGAATATTTATCCTGTGACATTATAGGTTGAAAGTGTTTTTAACTTCATTTATTTTATTTTATTTTTTAATTTTAGGACAGGGCCGACAAGGTCTCACTACACAGATCAGACTCATAGTGATTCTCCTATTTTCAGCCTCCCTTCCCAAGCGATGCAATTACAGGTATGTGCCACCATGCCCTGACTCAATCGCCCTCTCAGCGCACCCCAGGGGCAGGGCCATCACAGCACTCTGGGGATTGAACCCCTGGCCTCTGTGCTCTGCCTAAGCAGTTGCTTTAGTCTGCTGAGCTATCTGGCAGGCCCTTTTAACGTTAATTTTTACAGAAGCATAGAGCTAAGAGTATGTAGTGAGTGTCACAGGAGATTTTGGACTTGGAGTTCCCAGCAGCAGTGCAGGAACTGTGAAGACTTTGGCAACTCTTAGAGATGGAATAATGTTGTTTTTTTTAGTAATTCAACAAGGATTGCTCTATTGCATATTGTTGTCTTTAAGTTAGTTGCTCAGATTGCTAGATATAAGCATGCAAAATTAGTTAAAAAATTAAAAAGAAGAAAAAAATGTAAGCTAATAACTGTACCTTTCAAAGGCTCAGTAGAGGGCTGGGAAGATAGCTCAGTAGAATAAGTACCTGCTTGGCACGTGCAGGGTCCTGAGTTCAAAAAAAAAAGAAAAGAAGGAACTCAAAGGATCAGTAGGGGGCCAGGCGTGGTGGCGCAGGCCTGTAATCCCAGCACTAGGGAGGCTGAGGCAGGAGGATTGTTGTGAGTTCAAGACCAGCCTGAGCTACAAAGTGAGCTTAAGGCCAGCCTGAATTGCATAGTGAGACCCTGTCTCAAAAAGACAAAAAAAAAAAAAAAAAAAAATTCAAAGGATCAGTAGGAATCAACAATTATCCCAGTTCTCCTGTGTATATACAAATTGGCTTTTCCTTTCTTCTTTCTTTTTTCTTTTCCCTCATCCCAACTGCTCCTTTCCTTTGAGCAGTTTCCCCCTTTCACAGTATCTATTGTACCTTTCAGATTTTCTTCACTCTTCCAGGTTCCTATGCTAGGGAAACAATACGATGTTTACCTGAGTAGGTCTGACTTATTTCACTTAAGTGTATAGTCTCTAGTTGCATCCATTTACCTATAAAAGTCTCAAGTTTATCTTTTATAACTAAGAACTTAGCTATACAAAAATAACATATCTTTTTTATCCATTCCTCAACTGGTGGACATTCGTGTTGTTTCCAAGATTTAGCTCTGACAAATTGTGTGGCTACAAACAAGAGTGCACATATATTGCTGTGGGTATGATGTTTTCAAGTCTTCTGGAAACATAGCCAGGTGGGTTGTGTTAGTTGATACATTGCATCAACTTGGCTGAATCAGCTGGGGCAGTTCCGGGTGTGAGGGCCCAGGAATTGAGGAAGGCTTCCTGCCACCCTGCCCGGCTTCCCTGGAGAAATCCCAGTCTTCAAAGGAGCTTGGCCTTCCACTTCGGAGGAGCTCCTGTCTTTGCTCTGGGGCACCAGCGGGATATGGACTGAGCCCTCCAGTAACTGTGAGGGCTACATATGTAACTACATAAAGCTTTCCTTCCTTCATTTTGAGTGCCCCAGCAATGAGTAAGAAGTAACTAAGAATTTGGTACCTGGAGAGTGGGGTCGTTGCTGTGGCTATACCTGACAACGTGGATTACAAGCCTTCGGCAATGGCTTATGGGAAGAGATAGGAAAGGTTCAGAGATGTCGCCTGCAAGAGAAGCATTCGGCTGTTCTGTTTGGGAGCTTCTGGCCAGAGCTCAGATCAGAACGCTGATAGGAAGCCTGACTGTAAGGACCAGGCTGGGGAGGTATCTGCTGGGAGGAAAGACAGCATTGGTTGTTGGACTGTGGATGATTTGTGTTATGGCTTGGCAGAAGGTTTGTCTGCATTTTGCTCCTGTCCAGAGACTTTGCTGGAGACTGAGATTAAGCACAGTGGACTAGTTAATCTTGAAAAATAAATTTCAAAGCAACCAAATATTGGGGCAGAGGTGTGGTTGTTGTTGGGAGCTTTTAGCCAGATTTGTGTTAAGAATGAAGAGCAAAGAGCCCAAAAGGATGATTTGAAATGTTGTGCGTTTGGCCAGAAAGAAAGGCTGTGGACTGCAAAGACAGATTTTATTCACTCTTCCAGGTTCCTATGCTAGGGAAACAATACGATGTTTACCTGAGTAGGTCTGACTTATTTCACTTACATGTATGGTCTCTAGTTGCATCCATTTACCTATAAAAGTAAGGCTGTGGACTGCGAAGACAGAGCTGAGAGGATCTCCACTGCTGAGAAGGAACAGGAGAGTAGAAAAGATGTCCTGAGGGCATCACAGGAGGTAGCAGTGTCTTGCCCTTTCCAGCCTCAGAATTGGAAAGGTGAAGAACTTCGCTTTGAGGAAAAAGCCTCAGAGCTCCATGGTCCAGAATGGAGGCAGCGGTCACACCAGGTTCCAGAATGGAAGTGGCGGCCACACCAGATTGCAGAATGACACTGGCATAGAGAATTTGTTTCTTGGAATCAGGGTCAGAGTGCTCAGTAATCCAGGCACTCAACTCCTACAGCCAAGGGAGAAGAAACCCTGGCTACTGCTTCAGCTGGCATCATCCACATGGCGATGGTTTGAGGCACAAGCAGAATACAAGACCTCTGAGGTTCAGAAGGCTTCCACCCAGATTTCAGAAGAAGGCCAGGGAGGACAGTCAGTGCGCTCCTGGGAGGGCAGTGTGTGAAGCTGTGAGTGAGAAGCCTATTCAGTGGAAATCTCAGGAGTTTGAAAAAGCCAGGAATGTGGATGGTCTAAGAAAAGCTGCAAAAAAGGAGCAAAGCAGGCCTGAGAGAAAAGCCATAGAAGCTACCAGCAGGAGTAACATAGGGGTGGAGCCACGTAATGCTTTTGGAGCTCACAGCTCATTACAGGGTGCTTTGGGTGGTCCGCAGGAAACTACAGGGCTTAACATGTGCCCTTCTGGACTTGGGGCTTGTTTTGGTCCCAACTGTTTGTATCCTGCTGTGTATACCTTTTGGAATGGCAGTGCTTATCTTGTGCCTTTGCATGTTGGAAGTGTTTAACTTTTCATTTGTAGAGGGGTTCACAGTTAAGAGTTTGCCTTAGATTTTGGAAGCCTGGGACTTGGACTTTTCAGTGTTGCAGAAACTGTTAGGACTTTGGCAACTCTTAAAGATGGACTGAAATGTCTTGCATAAATGGATGTGCATGAGTCTTTGGAGGGCCAGGGGCAAAATGTCATGGTTCTAATGTTATACAATGTTCAAGTTGTAAAATGTTGAAACATGTCTATGTACCTGGAAATTGTCTTAAAAAAGTGTATGTCTAGTTGCCAAGTGGACAAGGCGTGGATTGTTGATACCATTGTGTCAACTTGGCTGAATCAGCTCGGGCAGTTCTCAGCATGGGGGCCCAGCCTGCAGGTGGGCAGGACCCAGGAACTGAGGAAGGCTTCCTGCCACCCTGCCCGGCTTCCCTGGAGAAGTCCTCCTCTTCAGAGGAGCTTGATCGCCGCAGCTGCGGGTCCTCCTCTGCTCTTCATTGTTTTCTGCCGCATGAACTGCTGTCCTTGCCTTGGAGCCAGCAGAATATGGACTCCAGTAACTGTGAGCTTTCCTTCCCTCATTTTGAATGTCAGGTATTTGTCCCAGCAACAAATAAGAAGTAACATGGGTGATAATGGAGTTGACTGGGACCTCCCATTCATCCTACTTTTTTGGGGAATCTCCACACTGATTTCCACAGCAGTTGTACCAGGCTGAACATAAACCTTAGGAGTCAGGGTTGGGATGTCATGGTTCATACCTAAAATGTCCACCAAAGGCTGGACATGGTGGTGCACTCCTGTAATCCCACCACTTGGGAGACTGAGGCAGGAGGATCATTATGAGTTTAAGACCAGCCTGGCCTACATAGTGAACTCAAGGCCAGCATGAACTACATAGCAAGACCCTGCCTCAAAAACACAAATAAAAAATAAATAAACAACATTTAAATAAATGAATGAATGAATACAATGTCCACCCAAAAATCTCATGTTTAGAGGTGGGGCTTTGTGGAGGAAATTCAATTACAGAGGCAACACATTTATCAGAGGATTCATTAGATCAAAGCAGAATGTGCTGCTTGGTAGAGACTGGTCAGAAGAAATGAGCCACTGGGGGACCCTACGAGGGCATGGTGGTGGGTGGGGACCGAACACAGGGCCTCTACCCTAGGCTACATCACTATCCTCTCTATTATTTTATTTTGAGACAAGGTCTTGATAAATTGCTAAATTTCCCAGAGTAGGCTCAAAGTTGAGATCCTATTGCTTCAGCCTCTCAGACTGCTGGAATTACAAGCCTGTGTCACCACACTCAGCCAGGGAGGGTGTACTCTTTTTTAAGTTTTAAATATTTTATTTATTTATTTGATACAAGGTCTTGCTACTCAGCTCGCTCATAGTGATCCTCCTGCCTCAGGCTCCCCAGTGCTGGGATTATACGTGTGTGTCACCACACCCAGTCTTGGGCCAGCACAGCATGTGGTACCAGGGATCGAACCCAGGTCCTTGTGCTTGCTAGGCAGGTGCTTAGACTGCTGAGCTATCTCCCCAGCCTGGCAGAGTGTATTCTTGTCCTATCCCCTCCCTATTTCCTGACTGCTATTGGGTGAACAGCTCTTTCCCACCTTGCTGTCTCTGCCTTGGAGCCAGTCAGCTGGGACCTAAACCAGCTAAATTGTGGACCACAATAATCTATTCTTCCTTAAGAAGAACTTGAACTCACTATGTAGCCCAGGTTGGCCTCAAACTTGGAGCCCACAATGCGGACATCAGGCATTGTGTCTTAGTGACATAAAGTGACTATGACGTGGCTCCCCACCTTTTATCTATTAATGATACTTACTGGCTTTTCACTCACAAAAAGGGCAAACTCACTATGTTCTTTTACAATCTGCACCCCAGCTTAGGAGACTCTGACATACAAGAGTCAAACCTTGCAGGCATAGGTAAACATGAATAAGTGTGACTCAGTAACAATATGCTGATGTGTCACTACCTTCCTGAGAGGCCTGAATAAATAGCACTGTTTCCTCTTTCAAGTCCTAGAGATGTTAAGAAACAGCGGAAGTTGGTCAAAATATTGTAGACAGACATAGTGGTGCACATTCGGGAGGCTGAGGCAGAAGGATCACCACAAGTTTGAGGCCAACCTGGGCTAAATAGTGAGTTCAAGTTCAGCCCACACTATGTAGTCTCTTGTCTCAAGAAAAAGTTATATCTTTACTTTTGGACATGGGAAAGGGGATCAGCAGAAGGGGAAAGAAAGTTAATGAGATTGAAAATAATCAAGGTATCTTAAATGCATATGCCAATTTTGAAAAACAAATCTTAGCAGTTTACATTACTAATACACACTAATTAAAATATATCCCTGGCAAATGCAAGGACCTGAGTTCAGTCCCTGGTTCTGTCAAAAATAAAATAAAATATATATGTAAATGAGGGGAAGAAGGGTTGAGGAGAGAAGGGAAATGGGCAAAAAGAATTAAAACATTATGTACAGGTACAAATTCCCTATGGTGAATATAACCAATATGTTTGACAAATATATAGTAATAAAAACTATAATGTTGAACATATGCATATGGTATTTAATAGAAATAAAGACCATCCCCAAATGGATGCTAACTGAACCTCTGAATTCAACAGAATTGCCCTCCTTGACACAGACAGCACTGAGCTAGGAAAGGCTTCTTCAAAGAGAGAATCGGGCTCCCTGAAGACATCTCCTTGATAAAAGAAGAAGGCCAAGCTGAGGGGCACGTGCCCCATCACTACTAGTGTCCCCCTCCCCAGGACAAGGGACCGACTGGAGTAAACAGCAAAACCACAAGAGGGCGCTGCTTCCCTCAGGAACTGTGGCCCAGGAAGCCGATGAACTCCTCCCTGGTAGGCCCAAGGCTGCTCTTAATCTGTCAAACTTGATAATTAAGCATTGGCATAGCCAAAGCAAGGAGGACCTGAAGGAGGGAGCCAAAAAGCCAGCCAGCGGAGTCCTGCTCCACTCTCACTCACCTGCACCTGTTCTTCTCTTGTGTCCACTGACACTGTTGGCTCCAGAACTCCTAAAACAATTCTAAACAATACAGTAACATTAAACATATCCTCCAGCCAAAGAAATTCACTTTCTGTTCCATTCACCATTTTGAATCTCACCCAGCCATGTTGTCTAAGATGGCTGTGGGAAATCAGTCTTAACTCTTGTCTGGCCAGTGAGATAGCTCAGCGGTCTAAAGTGCCCACTTAGCCAGGCGTGGTGGCGCATGCCTATAATCCCAGCACTCAGGAGGCTGAGGCAGGAGAATTGTAAATTCGAGACCAGCCTGAGCTACAAAGTAAGCTTAAGACCAGCCTGAACTGCATAGTGAGACCCTGTCTCAAAAAGACAAATAAATAAATAAATAAATAAATAAATAAATAAATAAATAAATAAATAAATAAATAAAAAAAAATAAAAAGCGCCCGCTTAGGCAAGCTTAGGCACAGAGGACCATGGTTCAATCCCTAGCACCACATGCTGCACCAGCCCTATCCTCAGAATGGGCTGAGCTGGCAAAAAAAAAAAAAAAAAAAAAAAAAACACTGTACACTTGCATTAAGACATCCAAGACGGAATGGCAACCTTGGAGTGGTCTCAGATTTAAACAAGAACAAAACCCTCCCATTAGCAAATTCCCAAATTAAAGTTCAAATTCCATTGAAAACTGAAACTAGGACATTAAAGACAAAAGGAACTCAAGTTCAAAGTTCTTTTTTTTTGTCTTTTTGAGACAGGGTCTCACTATGCAGTTCAGGCTGGCCTAAGCTCACTTTGTAGCTCAGGCTGGTCTCGAACTCACAACAATCCTCCTGCCTCAGCCTCCCGAGTGCTGGGATTACAGGCCTGCGCCACCACGCCCGGCAAAGGCTTTTTTACTTTTTTTTTGTCTTTTTCTATTTTTTTGGTGCAGGGTCTCATTATGCATGCAGCCCACATTCATAGTGATCTTCCTGCTTTTTGCCTCCCATGTGCTGGGATGACAGGCGCGCGCCACCACGCCCGGATTGCATTGCCGGCTCAGTGCACCCGAAGGCGGGGCCGGCGCGGCTGGGGGAACCAAGGATCGAACACTGGTTCCTAGGCTTACCTAAGCAAGCGCTTAGTCCGCTGAGCTATACCGCCGGCCTCAAAGTTCTTAAAATCATAAAACTATTAACCTCACAGGTATTCCGTTTAATCTATCCCAGAGTTTCTAGTCCCTGGACAGAGGTATGGTTACACCAGAAATTGTGGCCCAGGCTGGAACGGCTTAGTTCCTGCAAGACTTCGGGGGCTGCAGTAGTAACAAACCAAGCCTTAAGTGAGCCTGGGTTTTATGTTGTTTTTTTGTTTTGTTTTTGTTTTCTTGGCAGAACCGAGGATTAAACTCAGACCCTTGTGCTTGCCGGGCAAGTGCTTATTCTACTGAGCCATCTCCCTGGCTCCAAGCCTTGCTTTTTAAAAGTACAAGGGCTAGCCAAGCATGGCACGTCTATAATCCCAACACTTGAAAGACTGAGACAGGAAGGGCAACAGCAAGTTCAAGGCCAGACCTGGCTACACAGTGAGCTCAAGGATAGCTTAAACTGCATAGTGAGACTCTGCCTTGAAAACTCCAAATAAATAAATACAAGTCCAAGGGCTGAAGAGAAGGCTCAAGACTTAAGCTCAGGAGTTCAGGACCAGCCTAGGAAGCATGGCAAAACACCATTTCAAAAATAAATATCTAGGCTGGGGAGATGGCTCAGTGGAATAAGCACTTTCATGGCAAGTGCAAAGGGCCTGAGTTCAAATCCCCGATTCTGAAAATAAATAAATAAATAAATAAATAAATAAATAAATATCTAGGCATGGTAGCACATGCCTATAATTCCAGCACTCTGAAGGCTGAGGCAGGAAGACTGCCACAAGTTCAAGACCAGCCAGAGCTACCTACATAGAATAGCGAGTTCAATAGCCGGGTATGGTGGCGCATGCCTGTAATCCCAGCACTCGGGAGGCTGAGGCAGGAGGATTGTTGTGAGTTCAAGACCAGCCTGAGCTACAAAGTGAGCTTAAGGCCAGCCTGAGCTGCATAGTGAGACCCTGTCTCAAAAAGACAAAAAATAAATAAATCATACATACTGAAAAAAAAAAAAAAAAAAAAAGAATAGTGAGTTCAGCAAGCCTGATGCAAATACATAAGTAAGAAATTTAGGGAGCCGAGGAGATGACTCAGTGGAATAAGAACTTCCCTGGCAAGCGCAAAGGCCTGAGTTCAATCCCTGGTTCCATAAAAAAAAAAAAAAAAGAAAAGAAAAGAAATTTATTTCCTGAGAACTTAGGCCAGGTGTGGTGGCACACACCTGTGAGCCTGCACTGGGGAGGCTGAGGCAGAAAGATCATTGCCAAGTTGGAGACAAGCGTGGGCTACAAAGTGAGATCAAGGCCAGCCTGAACTACATGATGAGACCTTGCCTCAAAAAGACAAATAAAAAAAAGAACTTAAACATTGGAAGAAATCAGGTAGAGTCCTATGCTTACCATGTGGGGCTGCTCCTATGTGAACTTTTAAATTCCTACTGTCCCCCATCACCAAACCCTCAGCACCTCCAAGGGACAGACCCCACCACAGCAAGACGACAAATCCCTTTAACCCACTGTCACTGACTCTTGCAAAATCACTAAGCTCTAAAAGGCCCTGGTCCTGAGGAAAGCTCTCCTCCACCCTCATGCTGCAGGGTCAGGAAAGGTACTCTGCAGATTCTTGAGCTAATGTCCTTCTTGAGGCTTCTGAAGGCTGAGCCCCTCATAAAGGCTTCTGCCCAGGGACTGGTTCTGTTAGGTCTGAGAAGCCCACCGCATGAAGAAAGACTCCAAGAGATGTCCTCTCATGCAAAAGCAAGGGGATTTTATTTTCCATGCATGCGTGGGCCCCACGCATGCATGGAAAATAAATACCCTTTGTGTTTTACATGAGAGCCTGACTCTTGGGGTCTTCTTTCGTGACGGGATGCTCGACCCTTATAGTTCTAGTTCTTTTCCACTTTTTAATTTCAATAACAAATTAGGCCGAACTTACAGGCGCAGGCAATACCAGCAAACATACCTACAACAACCATGTCACCTTGAAACACGCCCAGTAATTTCTGAACAACTTCCCACTCTCAAGCTTCGAGTGTGAACAACACACACTCGAATTCAAGGTCAGACCTACCACCCTTTCTTCCTTGGCCCTGAAAGGAGAACGGAATTTACCAATGTAGCGCTCCCTGCCCAAGCCAGCCACTCACAAATGAAAGCTGGAATCGGTTCCTTTGCAGGAGGTAATTCTGAAATGGCACACTGGGAGGAAGGAGGAGAACCCTGCCTGTTAGGTCAGATTAAGGTTGGGCTCCCAGAGGCACCAGGGTTAAAGGCTTCCTTCCCAACTGAGGCACACCAGGGAAGGGGCAGAACCTTTAGAAGGTGAGCCCAGTGGAAGTGAGGTCATAGAGTAGGCCCTGGAAGGGGACATGAGAACCGCAGCCCCCTCCTCTCTCTCTTTTTCTCCAAGGGTTTTTTGGGTTTGTTTTTTTTTTTTTTTTGC
>PVKA01040175.1:0-12500 GCA_004027165.1 Ctenomys sociabilis | reverse complement strand
TAGGTGCATATAGAGAGAAAATCCAAGCTTTTCAGAGATTTTGGGGTTTTGTTAGTTTTGGTTTGGTTTTTGTTTGCTTTTCAGAGATTTTTAAATTGTATCATCTAACTTAATACAGCTAGCAAAGTAGCCACTCATATTCTCTTTTTACCTCTTGAAGAAACTGAACCTTAAGCAAGATGAAAACCTTACAAAAAAATAGTTAAGTACTAATTTGAAAAGTGTTACTAACTAGTCAGAAATTATTTTAAATATGAAAGAACTGGTATTTTAATTTATGGATACATACTAGAACAAAACATATAAGCAAAACATATCAATGATGAGTGATTTTAATAATTTAAGTAATTTTGAAATAAAATTACAAACAACTTCTAACATGTGTCATGAACTGTTTTAAAGACCTGATCTGGTGACTCACTTAGCCCTCACAACTCTCTATGAGGATAGGCTAACATCTTCTCCATTTTATAGATAAGGAAGCAGAAACAGAGAAGTAATCTGTCCAAAGCCACAAAGCCAGTAAATTGCAAAAATCACAATTCTGGCCCCAGAATTTATGTTCTTGATTATGTCATAATGCAGCTTCTACAACAGTATATAAAGTTTTTGAATCATGGTAACTTTATTTATTTATTTATTTTTTTTTTTGTCTTTTTGAGACAGGGTCTCACTTCAGTTCAGGCTGGCCTTAAGCTCACTTTGTAGCTCAGGCTGGTCTCGAACTCAACAATCCTCCTGCCTCAGTCTCCCGAGTGCTGGGATTACAGGCCAGCGCCAGCACGCCCGGCTGCCATGGTAACTTTAAAAAGGAAAAAGAAAAGCCAAAGATCATGCAATTTATGTCTGTTACAATAAGGTAATAGACATAATTAGCACCTATGTAACAAAAGCAATGAGAGAAGAGAGAATTTAGCAATTACACTTGCCTGTTCATCCACTTACATAAGCTCATTTAATTTTCACAGCTGTGTGTAATGTGTTCTTGGCCCTGTATCAGAAGACACTCTTTAACACACTGAAAGGTTAATCTTATTACTTACCATTACCTGAGTTTTCTGTCTTTCACTTCTGTTGTAGTATCTTTCCTCCTATCTAGTAAAAATTCAACTAAACCTTTAAAGCCCAGGTCAAATGTGACGTACTTTGATATATCTTTCTGACACTTTGAGGTAAAATCAACCCCTTTCTTTCTCCCTTAAGGTGATTTGTACCATATTCCACCAGCAGGAGAGTCAGCCTCTTTGTTCTGTGCTCAGTTCCCTGGGTAGTGATTGGGCTCCACAATGGCAAGGGTGGTGGAGAAAAAAGAAGCCCTAAGAGTGTACTGCTGAATCAGAAGAATGAAACAGTAAACTAGCAGCTGCTGAAAGAGATGATTCATGCTGACATACTGCTGTCATCTTCATAATTTAAAAATTTATCCATAGCGCGCATCCCAGAGCTCTGGGAGACAGAGAAAGGAAGATCACAAGTTTGAGTCCAACCTGGGCAACTCAATGCCTTGGCAAGACAGTGTCTTAAAAGTTAAAAAAAAAAAGTTGGAGATGTAGCTCAGTGCTAAAGCCATGGGTTCAATCTCTAGTACCACAAAACAAATCCTTGAGGCTAGCAGCCTGATCCCAATGCTTCTAGAGTTAAATGCACTGTGCTTGAGAAATGCCTTGGAAGAGTCACCTGAGACAGTGACCTTTCTACTATCAATCACTGAAATATACTGTTTCATTGAGTTTGTACTTCTTGTTTCTTCCAAAGTACAGCAAGAGACCCTGAAGGACTATGAAAACATTTACAGCTCCAAGTTGGAGAAATGTGGGTTTCCACATTTCATGGTATCTCTGCAAAAAAAGAGGTAAGTGAAATGATAAAAGAATGGCATGGTGAGTTTTGACAGACAAGATCAACTTATTAAATGTTCAGCTTAAATCTTGGCTTGATTAGTCCTTAACTTTTTTAACCCTTAAGATTTTTATCCTTATATTGAGTACATAATCCTCTTAGCCAAATTCATTTAAAAAATCTAATGTCTTTTATTCAATTTAATAACTGAATGAATTAAACTAAGTTGCCAACAAAAACTAAAGGATCTAAAGAAAAAAATAAAGACACCTTCATACCATGAAAGGTGTTTTTTGTTTTCTTTTGTTTTTTGTTTGCCTTTTAAGACAATGTCTTGATATGCAACTCAAATTGGCCTTGAACTCACTATAAGCCTTATAGTGATCCTCCAGCTTCAAATCCAGATGCTGACACTACAGGTGTTGTGCCGCTACACCAGGCCCTATACCATTAAAGTTAACTATCCCAAATATTAGGGAATGTTCCTGTGTCATTCCAGTCATTTACGAAATAATCAAAAGTAACTAGCATGCCCTATATGTTCTATATCCCCTTTCAATGAAAAAGAAAAACACTTGACATTTTAGTTATTTTTTGTGTCCTAAAAAGAAATATAGGCTTTCCGTTATATGGTGCATTTTTGTTTACCTTTTGCCTTTTCAAAATGAAAAGTAACTTGTTGAGTATCTTTGCTACTTCTGTACTAATTTGCTGATCCAGGGCCCTCAACTAGAAAGATCACCAAATATGATCAATTTTCTTTCATCTTCCTATGAAACATTTTGCCTGCAGACCTACCTGCTTTACTATAGATAAGAGGAGGAAATTTACATGTCTTATTCTACAGTGAAGATTCTATCTCCAGATGTCAACCATAAGTTTTATAGCATACAAGGAAAAGAAAATATCCATGAAAACAGAAACAATTTAGCCTTCATTCAACTTCTGGCTTGCAACCATGGCTACTGGCTATATAACTTTAGGAAAATTGCTTCATCTAAGATTCAATTTTTTCATAAGAACAAAAGAATCTATTTTATTTTTTATTCTTTCTATTTTATGTATTTATTTTGCAGAACCGGGGATTGAACTCGGGTCCTTGTGCTTGCCAGGGAAGCACTTAATCTGAGCCATCTCCCCATCCCAGAACATAAGAATTGCAAGAGACAAGGGCCAGCCTGATAGCTCAGTACACTAATAAAGCACCTGCTTAGGCAGAGCACAGTGGCAAGAGTTCGATCACCAGTGTGCCCTGCCAGCCCTGCCCCCAGGGTGCACTGAGCCATTGATTGAGAATGGGTGTGGTAACACACATCTGTAATAGCAGTGTTTGGGAGGCTGTAAACAGGAGAATCACTGAGTCCTATCGATGTAGTGAGACCCTGAAGATCCTGCCCTAAAAGTACAAGGAAAAAAAGAATTTAATGAAATATATAGTACTCCAGTAAGACCCTAATATACGTTCATGTACCTTAATCCTGCTCACTTATAATTAATTATTGAAAATTTGACACTGTCAGAATTACAAAATAACACCATCCACTTGAGTCTGCTTATATAAATTACTGCAATCTGCAATCCCACAGTTTATTACCTCACTTCTGTTACACAAATTGATTTCATAGTTTATTCTTAACTTGAAACCTCAAAAAATGTGTCTCCACCAGTAATGCTCCAACTGTTTACTGGCCCTCGGAACCCAGTACAGGCTGAAGAAGGGCCTCAATACAGCCGTAAGAGGACTCCATGAAACATTCAACGCTGTCGGTGAGTTTGGGATTTAAAAAAACCACTGACCGTTGACTGTACCCTGGGGCCCTTACAGACATCACTACATTTCCTGAAGCAGAGAAGTAGGCTGTATCTTCATATACGACATGAGATCACCTGACACCGTCTACAGCCTATTTCCCAAAGGTGGTCCAATGAATTTTTCTGACGCTCTCATATATTTATATTATCCTGTTTTGGGATTTTTTGATGTGCTTTGACAAGTAAGAGCTTCATTTTAAGAAGGTAAGGAACATCCCATTGTAATACCCAGTGAACTTAAGTATCTCCTATAAATACAGCATTCTGATGAGAAGTAGAATGTATCAAGAAAAAAATTATTAGTTATGTATTTCATTTTGGAATGAAACAGTTATTTTATTCCTTTTTCTCCCATATACCCTCAAAATTTTACATTAAGAGTAAATTTTTTAAGAGTAAACATTAAGGGAAAGATTTAATAAGCAAAAACAGCATAAACCAATTACAAACAATGTCTAAAGTTTCACAGTTCTTCAAATGTTTGTGAAATCTGAGCAAAAAGTTAGCTCTGGAACCAAACCTGGGATGAATCTTCGCTGAACCTTCTAGGTGTTTGACCCTTAGCAAGTGCCAGAGTGTATTTTCTCACATATAAAATGAGGAATAATAAGAGAACCTACCTCATGGGTTTCTGAGATTTAATGAAATTACATATGAAGTGCATTGAACCACTTCTACCTTAGAGCAAAGGCTCAATATATATAAGCTATTAACTCCAAACATAATTTTCACTAATTCATCTCACAAAAGCACTCAAACTTCTTGGATTACAACACAGAAGGAGCAGAGTCCTTCAGCTTTGAAAGAGTCACCAGCATTCTAGCACTGCCTGTGTGGTCAGAGCTACCTACCTGTGAGGCTCTCCAGGAACTCCTGTCTTCTCATGGTTTTTCATCTTTGGAACATCAATATGATTTATAACTGCACGTGTCCTCAACCACACAGATGGCTGATTATTAAGACACAAACAGAATTCAAAAAAACCAGTATAGAAAAGAAGCACTGAGAGAGAGACCAAGGCAACTCCAACTGGAAGCACTGATGGCTGCACTCAACATTCATTGCTGTCGGTGGGTTTGAATTTGACTTGACTCACTGATCAATGAATGTAAACTGCGGACCAAACAACCCAAGGAAACCAAAGCACATGCACAGTCACTAGAGTATAGTAGCTACTGTTCAGGGTGGACTCCAATTTACAAACCAACAGCTCTCAACTATTTTTGGTTCTAATACAAAGGAATACTCCAAATCCCCAGTCTTTTTGATTTTCAAAGTTTTAGACTATAGGAAAAATAACACACCTTAACATTACATCATATCTTCAAAACAACTTTTTTTTTTTTCTTTTTGGTAGTACTACAGGCACTAACTACCCTGAGCCAATCTAGTCTTGTTTTTTTTTTAATTTTAGGAAAGGGTAGGGTGTTCAGGGTCTCACTACTAGGTCGGACTCATAGTGATCCTCCTGTTTCCAGCCTCCCAAGAGGTGGGATAACAGGCACATGCCACCACACCCAGTCTCAATTGCCATTTCAGCACACCCTGGGGACAGCAGGACTGGTACTATAGGACTGGGAATGGAAGCCCTGGCCCCTGCGCCCGCTTGTAGGAGCTTTAATCCACTGAGCTATTTGGCCAGCCCTGCCAATCTGGTTTTAAGCTTGAGTTCTTTTTATCTAAACTTCACAGGTAGCTAGGATTACAGACACATGCCATGATGCCCAACTCACACCTTTTAAATTAAAAAAGAACCACATGTTCACTATTTTAAAATTCAAGTTAAAAAATTTAAAAAATAAAATTCAAGTAAATGAAGTAAAAATTAATAAACTATCCTCGTAATCTCTAATCCATTCTCAGAAAATTACATACTTATTATTTGACATTATTTAAAATAACAAATATTACAATCTAAAAATTTATATCACTGGAGACTTTTATCTATATATAGATAAGAACAGACAAATATCTATAATCTGGGGCATCACAGGCTTGGGATACAGCTCAGTATCACAGCATCTGCCTGGCAAGTGAAAGGTCCTGAGTTTGATTCCTGGAACCAAAAAGAAAGTTAATTTTATACCCAGTGTTTTACAATTTGCCTTTTCATTCAGCTATATACTACAGATAGCCTTCCACAACAATCTCCCATATCAACAACCTTTCATATTGTCTTTATTCATTTGAATAGCTATCTAGTATGTCTTGCTATAAAAGCCCTGATTATTTTTTCTCAAATATACTTAAAAATTGTCTTTTGGAGATGGGGAGATAGTGCAGCGTCTGCCTAACAAGCATGAAACCTTGTGTTCAACTCCCAGTAAAAGTCTTTTGACCAAACCTACTAGACTCATTTTGACCTTTGCAAATTATATCCTTCAAATAGGAAAAATATCTGAGATGGGAAATGTACTACTTTTTAAGTCTTTAAAAAAGTTTATTTGATACAAGGGCTCACTACACAGTTAAGACTTGTAGTGATCCTCCTGTCTTGGCCTCCCCAGTACTGGGATTACAGGCATGTACCACCATGCCTGGTGTGAGGGTAGGCACAGTATGCCCAAGGTTCTGGGGCCAGCACAGTATGCAGTTCTGGGGATCCAACTCGGGTCCTTGCGCTTACCAAGCAAGTGCTTGGACAGCCAAGCTTTTGCTCCAGCCTGGGAAATGTACATTTCTCTTAACAAAAATTAGAATGTACAGCAATCCCTCACCAATCACAAAGGCTACATTCCAGACCCCACTGTGATAAGTGAAAATCAGTGAAGTAGCAACGTTATATGTGTGTGTGTTATATATGTGTATGTATATGTATACATATATAAGTATATTTTGCTTATAAACCCCACGCTTTAAAAAAAAAGTTAACCTAATCTTCTAAACTCGTAAAACAAGTAATTTTTAACAACATACATACACTGTATGATACTGCAATACCCCACGATATAGTAGAAAGTCCACAATAAATAATTTAGATTAATATTTTTTGAAAACCCACAAAACAGAGTGAGTCCACCAAAGTTGAACCACAAAATAGTAGGAGACAACTGTGGTAACAATTCTCTGCATCCTACAAGCCACAAAATATTTCACACTAGTGAGGGTTAAGGAGATAGCCCAATGATCTAAGTGCCTGCCTAGCAAGCACAAGGACCCAGATTTGATCACAGGTACCACATGCGTGCTGGCCTCAGAACCCCAGTTGAGCTATGTGGGCCACCAAAACTGGGCATGGTGGTGCACACCTGCAATCCCAGCACTAGGGAGGCTGACATAGGAGGATCACTACAAGTCTGAGCTGCACAATGAGACCCTGTACCAAATAAGTAAATAAATAAAAGCTTTCTTAAAAAAACATTTCATTCTAATAAAAGAAAAATACAGGCCTTAGTTACAAGTAATTTATCATAACTTAGCTGTAAGATAATAGGTTCTCAGAGGAAAAATCAAATAAAGCAAAAGAAAATCTTGTCAATTTAGCCCTATAAATTTTCTCCTCAAGAACAGGAACAGTGCAGCTGGATGAGAAAAGAATCAAGAAGATAAATTATAGCCAAATAGAAAAATGTAAAATAATTGTAAGAATTCAAAAAAATGCCAGGGATGTTGGTGCATGCTTATAATCCCAGCACTTGGGAGGCTGAGGCATAGGGATTGCATTGAGTTTGAGACCTGCCTAGGCTACAAAGGAGTTGCACAGTGAAACCCTGTCTCAAAACAGTTTAAAAAAAAAAAAAATCAATCAATCAAGCAGACTATCTATCTATCTATCTATCTATCTATCTATCTATCTATCTATCTATCTATCTGACTCAGGCCAGTGCTTCCCAGACCCTGTTGTATAACAGAGCTGCTTTTAAACATGCAGATTTGTAATTTCTACCCTAGTCCAGAGACAATTCCCTCAAGACCATATTTAATAAGATCACCAGGTGATTTCTGAAGGACTAAAGGCTGCTCAGAAGCAAAGCCAAACTCACAGCTTAACACTAGACTGACTCCTACCCCTCTCCTGCCATCACACTTCATGTCATCTACCTTTCAGCTATTACTCATCATTTACTGCCACCACCCGAACCTGCTATTATTCTTCTGAGTCAGTTATAGTTACAACTGTGTTGCTATTATCTCTCACCAGAGAATGAGAAAGAATTAAAAACTAATAACTGATGGTTTTGCAGATAATAATTTTAGCATGATAACTATGGCTGCAAACAGATTTCTGAAAAGGTGGTGGTAAGTGTTTGGGCTAAATGAGGATAAAAATTCTAATCCATTATTTGTCAGATATATGCACTTAAGGAAGTTCTTAACCTTTAAATCTGTCACCCGCAAATAGGAAACATGATGAAAGTATTTGCTTTTCAAAACTGCTTAAGATGAATACATGTAAAAAATCTTACACCAAAATCTGTCACACAAAATGCTAACATGTTAGTGTATGTGTACAAACAAGTCTGCACAGGCTGACAGAAGATAAAAAGCAAACTGCTCATTTGAAAAGATTAGGTAGGGGAAAAGTTACAAGTGTTTTCTAAATCTCTAAATTGCAAAATTACCTGTGATTTATACTACTATACTGTCCTGTATCTAATCCAAGTGCTTGCCAATAAGATGAACAATTTCAACATTTAATAAATAATTTCAAAAATTGTGTCTTTTTTTAAAAGCAAAGAGTTCTTTTAGATGCAGAACCTACCACCATGAAAAAGGGAAGGTGAACTATTTAACAAGGAAGGGGCTATGGAAAGTACAGTTGCAGGAATAATAGAAAATTATGGGCCTCGGGTCTATAGTGGGAATGTTCAGTTTAGAGGGCAAACACATTTGGCATTCTCAGAGAATGAAGGCCATGAGGAAATCCCAAGCTACTTAGGCAGAGCCCAGTGGCCAGGGGTTTAATCCCCCACATGCCATGCCAGCCCCGCCCCTGGAGAACACTGAGATGGCCACTGAAACTGGACGTGATGGTGCACACCTGTAATCACAGTACTTCGGAGGCTGAAAACAGGAGAATCACTATGAGTCTGGTCTACGTAGTGAGACCCGGCAGACCCTGTACTAAATACATTAAAAAAGATAAATGAAAATAATAAATAAAAAAGAAATCCTAAGCTATCTGTTCTCTCAAGCTGTGTACCTCAATAGGATCTGACTGAGCCTTTGGATCCCATATCCTTTCCAGGAGTTTGATGAGATGACAGTAACATTCGTCAAAAAAATTTCCTTATGATTTGTGGTACAACTACATTTACGATTTAGGAAATGGCTTGTTCCTCAAACTAAGCATAGAGTGCCTTCAGCTATCTGTGACACAAAATACAGTTGCAAGCTAGATTTTTATATTTTTCATTTTATTGGTTATACATATTAATGGATTGCACTTTGGAAGATTTGCACACATAATAGCTAAACTAGATATAATTTCAATACATACCAAACATTTGAACAAATTTTCCTTATTATACTTATAATAAAACCTATGACTTAATATTGTAGATCAACTTCCCTTCTCCTTTCCTGTTCTTCAAACTAAGTCTACTGGAAAACAAAATCAAAATCCATGTTCTTTCTATCTTCTTCACATTAAATACTGTCACTGGTGCAAAATAGACAGTCTAGAAGAACTAGCTTTGACATCAAGTCAGGGAATCTGAATTTAGGCACAGCTCTGCATAGTTGCATACTTTTTGTACAAACTGGTCACTCTGGAAGTCATACACTTCTTTGTAAAGGGAGGACTAAAGATAATCTCCAAAGAGTGGGTGTGGTGGCACGTGCCTGTAATTCCAGCTCCTAGAAGGCTGTAAACAAGCGGATCACTATGAGTCTAGTCTAGTAGTCAGAACACCCTGTAGACCCTTCTCTAAAATACAGAAAAAAATTAAATTAAAATAAAAGATAATTTCCCCTTTCTCACAGTATCACTGAGATGTCTCAGAGAGAACACTGTAAAAATTCTCTGCAAACTGTTTTGCACAAAACATCTTGGTCTCCAACAGTACCATGCCATGAGTTCTATACTATCAATAACAAAACAAGATCCCCTCACTTCCCAAATCATTCCTCTTTATCAACTAGCAGCACTTTTGCAGCACATCTGAGGGATAATTAGCCTAGAACCTGAAATAGCCTTTCTCTATATTTTCCTGGATGGGATGTGTCCTTTTAATTTTGGAGTCCATCAACAACATACTCCAAATAACTGGTTCAGCTTTCCTGAACAATTTTCTTTGCAGTAGACTCTCAAGTGGGCAAGGTTTTGGAAGCATTGCCTCTCCCAAGGAAAAGGCTAAAGAGAGACACATGACTGGGGTACCACCAGAGTGATGGACTTTAAACCATTTTATCAGAAAGACTGTTGCTTGCCCTCCTTTCCAACTACTCTTAGGTACATTTTTAAAATTCAATTTCTACAAATTGCTCCAAGTGTATAAGCCAAGGACTTTATTCATTCATTCAGTTGTGGAATTATCACTAAAATCCAACTTTAGATTTCTATCACCCTAAAAACTCCCTCTAAGCATATCTCCAATTAACTGTACTCTGACACTATGCTACGCAGACAACCACTGATCTGATTTCTGTCCCTGTGAATGTACCTTTCTTGGACATCCTCTAGAGATAGATTCATATAGTGTGTAGGCTGGTTTAAGGGCCAGCCAAATAGCTCTGCGGATTAACATGCCTGTAAGCAGGCACAGGAGCTAGGAGTTCAATTGCCAGGCCTGCCATGCCATCCCTGCCACCAGGACACACACTGAGACAGCAATTAAGACTAGGTGTGATGGAGTGCATCTGTAATCCCAGCACTTGGGAGGCTGTAAACAGGAGAATCACTATGAGGCCAATCTAGCAGCAAGACACTGAATACCTTGTAGACCCTTCCCTAAAATACTACATAAACAAATACATAAAAAGTATTGCAGGAGGAATGTATCAGTAGGTTATTCCCTTTCACTGCACAGCAGCATTCTAAAACATGAGTATTTCACATTTTGTTTAATCCACTTCCAAAGGATGGACATCTGGCTTGTTGGGCTATCATGAATAACACTACCATGAACATAACCTTTGTGTGGACCTATGTTTTTACTTCCCTTCAGGTAGGTAAGATTCCTAGAAGTGAAGTTTGCCTGATCATATGGCAACATTATGTTTTAACTTGCTAAATAAACTACCAAGCTCATTCCCAAAGTAATTGTACAATTTTACATTCTTAGGGCAACACACAAAATTTCTAGCATCTACACATCCTTGCCAAAACTTTTTTGAACATTCACTACAATTTTAATTTGTATTTCCCTAGCCACTGTGCACCTTTTCAAGTGATAAAATATCCATTGAAGTCTTTTGTCCAAGCTTTAACATATTTAAATTTAAATTATGATAGGCTATACATAAAATTTACCATTTTAACTTTGTGTGTATGAGAGTGTCTGCCTATGTTGCCCATGTTGATCCCAAGCTCCTGCAATTAAATGATCCTCCTGCCTCAGCCTCCAAGTGCTGAGTGCACAAGCACGTACCACAGCTGTAAAACAACTTTGCTGGGTTCAATTTTCATTCCCAACTCACCATTTCAATAATTTTTAAGTGCACAACTCACTGGTATTAAATTCAGAATATTTAGTAACATATCACCACTGTCCATTTCCCAAACTTTTTCAAATATAAACAGTAACTTACTCTCCACATCTTCTAGAAAGCACTTTTTTACTTTGTCTCCATGTATTTTGCCTATTCGAGGAATTTAAGCCCATTTCTAAAAACTGAGTTGTCTTTTTATTGGTTTGTAAAAGCTTGTTCTAAGGGCCAATGAGACAGTTCAGCAAACTAATCACCTATGTGCAAGCATAGGCACATCCAGCAGCACATGCTGTGCCAGAACAGCTGGGCAAGGTGGCACACGCCTGTAATCCCAGCACTGAGGAGGCTGAAAACAGGAGGATCACTACAAGTCTGAACTGGGTAGTGTGACCCTCTACCAAACACAATCAATCAATCAATATTTGTTCTTCTTTTGGGGTACAAATCCTTTATTATATATTTAATTTGTAAATGTTTCCCCTTCATCTGTACCTGCCCCTCTCCAAGTAACAGGGACTTAATCCAGGGCCTCTGCCTAGAGCCCTAGCCCCACCTCCCTTTCTTTTTATTTTCAGATGGTGTCTTCCTAAGTCACTAGGTTGCCCAGGCTGACCTCAAACATGCAATCCTCCTGCCTTTACCGCCTGAAGTACTAGGATCACAGGCATGTATTACCATGTCCAACTTAATTTCATTTTCTCGATGATGTGTTCTGAAATACAAATATTACTTTGCTTTTCTCCCCTGAAAAATGAAGGACTCAACCTAAGACTTTGTACATGCTAGGTAAGTATTCTACCACCAAGCTACATTCCCAATCATTACTTTTTTTTTTTGGCGGAACCAGGGATTGAACTCAGGTCCTTGCGCTATTCTACTGAGCTGTCTCCCCAGCCCCACTAATCATTACATTTTAATGTTAACAATTTTGCAATCATTTTGTAACTCATCCCATTGGTATAATGTCTAAGCAGTCTTTGTTGAAATTAAGGTCACAAAAATATTCTGAGACATTTCTAGGTAAAGGGATACTCCTTGAGACCAAATTCTTAGGTGAAATAAATCAGACATATGTGTAAATATTGCATTATTTCTCTGGTAAAGAAACTAAAAGTGTAATAAGGACCAAAATGTAAATTAGGAAGAAAATGTTCAAATGGGGTAAAGGGCCGGGCGTGGTGGCGCATGCCTGTAATCCCAGCACTCGGGAGGCTGAGGCAGGAGGATTGTTGTGAGTTCAAGACCAGCCTGAGCTA
>PVKA01040174.1:0-18943 GCA_004027165.1 Ctenomys sociabilis | reverse complement strand
TTTTTTTTTTTTTTTTTTTTTTTTTTTTTTTTTTTTTTTTTTTTGTCTTTTTGAGACAGGGTCTCACTATGCAGTTCAGGCTGGCTTTAAGCTCACTTTGTAGCTCAGGCTGGTCTCGAACTCACAACAATCCTCCTGCCTCAGCCTCCCGAGTGCTGGGATTACAGGCATGCACCACCACGCCCGGCTCTAGTGTCACATTCTTATGCCTAATAGTCTAAACAACTAATTTGGAGACAGGATTATGCAACACAGCAACCACTGTCAAATTCCTATGATTTTATTTAGTGAAATTCCGTATCAGTTTTTTTTCTCTTTTCTTTTATCTTTCTTTTTTTTTTACTATTTTGCTTTCTCTTTAAAAAAAAAAGAAAAAATGAACAATCACATATCTCAGAATTGTTGTAGAAGTTAAATATTAAACCTGTCTGTTATTCCTCATGGGCTGAAACTTGCCAATGAAGGCAAGAGATCTCTGGTACTTCTGAACTTCCCTGTGTGATATGCCCAGTATGCTGCACAGAGGCACCGATGTTTAAGGTGGGAATCTGTCAGTGAGTACAGGAACTAAGCCAGTAGAAATAGAAGGGATGTGGAATATGATATCAATAATAACTGTTTTGCTGTCCAAATAGGCTTCCAGTTTACCTGACCCCTGAGATCCTAAGAATCCCACTGGTTTTCTTTCTCCTCCTCTTTATCTGTGAATTTTTCTAAGATTTCTACATGAGACTTCATTCTTCTATTTAACATACTTCTACTACAACAAGTCTACATACAATTCCCTTGTTGGATGTAATGCCTCTTAATTGACAGTATATGCAAAGACAAAAAAAAAACTTAAATCTGATAATAATGTCTCTTTTCTGATTTGTCTTTGTTCTCCTGGCAAATGATCTTCTTGAGGAAAGAGGAGCATTAATTTTATTTTTCTAATTTTTTAAATAATTTTATTGAGAAACAAATAGCAATAGGACAGTTTCAAAACCAATTATTAGGATAGTTTCAATAATTAATACATTGCATATTGCTGTCTTCTTAGTGGTTATTCATAGTACAAGATGCAGACATGATATCTTGTCCACAAACACTATTAGAACAAATCTTTCTATTTATTGAATTACGGGAAAGCAGCTGTATATCTATCCTAACTGTTTAGAATATACAGATACAAAATGGTCTTTCATTTGTATCCACTTCTTTAGTTTTGTCGGAGATGGGTATTCCATTGTCATTTTAAAATTTTAGGTTCATGAATTCAGCAAAATATTACAATATAGTCCAGTACTCCATAATAGTAGTGGGTTTTCCATAGGACTGGTAATGTCAGAAGTTGTTGACTTGAGCCTTTTGTAGCCCAGCATATTAATATGGCTTTAGTTTTTATAGTTTTTTTTTTATACTTTTCTGCTGGGTGGTTAAGACCAAAACAAAGCAAGACCTATATAACAAGAAACGTAACTTTGTATCTGACAAGGTCAGTCAAATTCCCTCAGGATTTATCCTGAAACCTCACACCACAGTTTGTAGATTCTTTGTAGATGTGTCATGGCCACTGCTTGACCAATTTGCTCTCTGTGAAAGCCTGAGAGAATGTTTTCTCTCCATTTGACTTTCCTTAGGCACACTGTACATCATTGATCACTTTCCTCTGTGGCCCCTTAATCTCCTTGATCAGAAAATTTGGGACTCCACTGAGTTACATGATGTTACAGTACAGGTTCTCCTATGCCCTTAGTACTCACTGACCTTGAAAGGCTAGGACCATACTGTTGGCTGTTCTTGCAGTCCTTCTTTCTCTCTAATTTTTGGTCCACAAACTTAAAAATCATTAAGCCTCCAGAAGCAAAGCTTATTACAACATAGGCAGTTGAGCTTAACCTCACTGCCTGAATAGCAAACATCTTAGACATAACATGGAACAGGTATTTTCTATCAAGTATTTATATGTTAAACTTTAAGTCCCCATAGAATATGAAGAAAAAAATTAAAAAATAAAAATATTGTAAAATAGGAATAAACAATTACCTATTTTTACACAAAATAGAAATCTAAGCATATACAGCATTGTAGCAGGACAGTCTTGTGACTTTTTTTTCTTGTGTCTTGTTTTCATTTATTATCCTTTTTTTTCAAACAAACATTTATTTGAAAGACAGTATGGCAGTAATTGATATGACATGACAAGCAGTACATATTTAGAAGAGAATGACAGGCATTCCAAGCATGATCCTAGTGTTACACATTGCTATCTTCAGTGCAGTGAGCATTAACTTTAAATAGTTTCAAGAATAAAGTAGATACAAATCTCTGATTTCCAGATGCCCAGTAGAGAAAAGAAGTTAAAATCACAAATAACTAAACCATAAGGCAAAATGAGTTAAGTGTCATAAGAGAGGTCTACACAAAGTGCTTTGAGGATTCAGAAGAGATAAATATCACATCCAGTTGGCAGGACCAGGAAGGATGTATGAATAACGAGTCTTGTGAGCTGAGCTTTAAAGGATGGATGGGATTTTGTCAGTAAGAGGTGGCTAGAGGGATTTCTAAATATAGCAAATATTATAAATAGAGTTCAACCACAGAAAAATGCATGCTCTTTGGAGAAACAGTCTAATTTAGCTGGCAATGTACACATCACAAAAATGTTCAAGGTTATATGGAAAGGAACCCATTCGACTTATTTTTAACCATTTTAGTAACTGTCAGAGCTTTCAACTCATAAAGTGGCATTGCATTAATGCCTCTGATGATAAGATATATGAATGGCGTGTTATTTATTCATATTAGTTTAATGTTCATTTTCTAAGATTTCCATAAGAACAAACTTGCTAAAAGGGAAAACAAGAATTCAGAAGATTATCATTCTCTTTTGGTCACCTGAGGATAGTATAAAAGGTTAACACCCAATCAACTTTTTTGTCTTTGTCCAATTACTGCTTAAAGAAAGATGTGATGGTTAGTATTTCACAAAAGAGATAGAATGAGGTAATAAAAAAGAGATGAATGAAAAAAAAATACTTCAATTTTTAATATTTGCTTCAACAGGTGCCTGAATCCACACATACATGTGAGTTTAAAGGAAATTAGCCAAAATAAATAATGTGGAAAATCAATGTTAAACACATTTGTATGCATGTGGTTTTTCTCCACATCCTGAGGGAATTCACATTTTAGTCTTGCTACAGTCTCATTATTAATCTTATTCTTACAAGACTCAAATGGGAAGTAAATCAACTGAAGTGTAATAACTGAAACTAATGGAAAAGTGTTTCTTTCTTACAGAACAAATACTCAGTTCAGTTAGAAGCCTACTATAACAGACTTCTCATCATTGATGTGCCAATACACAAATATAGTAGTGATCTAACTCTTATGAATATTAAAGCTTGGATTAATTTACATCTGAAAATTAATTAATACTTTTTAAAGCTTATTCCCATATCTTTATTATTCAAAATAACTTTGTAAATAAAATTGGTCCACAACATTATCTTCCTTTTACATAGTAAAAAGCTAGTGCTCAAAAACAACAAGAAAAACTATTTACTCCCAATATTAGAGTTACAATGAAGCATTGTGAGTTTCTTTTTTTCCAGCATGCTTGAAATGAGTCATAACAGAAAGCATTCTTTGCTTAATTTACTGTTTGAATCTGTACAATGTAAAAAAGTGGGGTTATTTCTTACAGTAACATGCGCACTGTGAGTATGAATGCTTGTTTTCAGGTATTTAACATTATTCCATGACTTTCTTCTCACAAAGAAACACTCAGATGATCTTTGATAAGCAACTAAATTCAGTCCTCTAGAGTCGCAAAGGTCCTATTGAACCTGTTGAATACATTCAGAGTTTTGTCTTAGAATCAGGTTATGCTAAAGATAGATCATCTATATGTGCTAGAATATAAATCAAACACCTCATTTTCATAACAGAATGTCAGCCTTTACTTATATTTCTAGTACATAAAATTAGGCTATCCATGTTGCTAAGCAATTCAGAACACCTGGATTGCTGGACTGAAGCTCATCGGACTCCACAAATGCTGTAATATGAGATCACTGAGACAACAGCAAGAATGATTCTCAAACATTAGACTATGAACACAAAGGCATTCTTAAGATGCAGGTTCTAACTCAGCAGAACTGAGAGAAGACTCAAAACAAAATTTCTAATAATCTCTAGGTGATCCTGTGTCGCTATTCAAGACCATACATCTAGAAACAAAGGTCCAGAGCAATCTGAGCCCCTAACTATTTATGATAAGAATTTTTTTTATATTTTTCATGATTGGAAATGGAATAAAATAATAATATTTTGTAACATTTGAAATTATATAGACAGATTTGAATTATAGTATCTCTCAGCTCTTATAGTTTGTGGCTCTCCACAATTCTGCTGCTGGTTGAACTGATAGTGGCTTTCAGTATATATTTTTGTTGTTCTTAGTCATTTGCCAGTGCTTTTCACCATCAGTATTATCAGCTGCTGGCAGCTTTCACTGACAGTGTTTGGTGTTACCAACACTTAATGTCCCAGCTTATCATGTTCTATACAAACTAGAAATCATGAATAGGTAAGTATATACCATCATCCAGAAAAGATGATATTAGACACTATGCTTCAGCACAAAAGGTACCAGTTCACAGTCTGACCAAAAAGGGCTTGATAACATTTAGAAAGATGTAAATGGGCCTGAAGATTCCAAGCCTTGGCTACAACTACCTGCCAAATGAGCCAATAATGCCCCTGTATGAAGCAGCAGAGAAGCCAACCAACTGGCCACCTGATCATAGATGAGAATAATGTCTAGAGAGAGAAGATAAGCCCATAGGACTAGCTAACCCAGAGAGAAAGTACAGACCTGGCCAGCAGCTTCAATGATTCCAGTGTGTCTCACACTTTACATTGTTTCTCTCTGAAACACAATACCTTATACTCACAATGTAAAGAAGGCAAAGTTTACTTTGGCTTACAGTTTGTAGAGGTGTCAATCCAGATAGCTGGCTCCAATGCAAGTAGCGAGCAGAAAGATATGGCAGAGGAGAAACAGTTCATGATATGGCAGCAAGAATCAAGGAGGAGGGCCGGGGATATGGCTCAGTGGAATAAGCACTTCCCTGGCAAGTGCAAGGGCCTGAGTCTAATCCCCAGCTCAGAAAACAAAAGAATCAAGGAGGAACAAAGGAGTAAGAAGGATAGACACTTCCACTCTCTGAATGACCTTTTACCACTAGGTTTACCTGCCAACATCACACATAGTAATAAACTCATCAGTGGACTGATCCAGTATCACCCATGATCCAACCATCTCCTAAAAGTCCCCTGATGAGCACAGGAGGCTTTGGGAGTAGATTTAGATATAAAGCATAATACAGTGCTACCCTCCCAAAGTAAATAAGTGAGAAACAACCATGAGACACTGCCACAGGCAGGGTTCAAGTTAGACACAGACCTCTGAGAAGTTGAAACTAAGGCTGGAAAGCTTAAAGCCCATGCCTTCCATAGGGAGAAAACAGGCCTGAATAAAATTGATCTTAGATTCAATAAAGTGCTTTAACACCAGCCTTCTAGCCTACATACGTCATGGTCCAGAAATCTGATTGCTTTTCCCACTTACCAACATAAGCAAGGACAGCCCTTGGCTTTGTGAGGTACCGTGGGCTCACGTGAATGAACAGAGGGGGCCTCTGTTGCATGGAAGGTAACTTACAAACCCAAAGATCCTGAATGTAACCAGAAAATGTCCTACCATGCTGCATTCCAACACTACTCATCCTGGAAAAAACCACAAATTCAGAAGTTTGGAGAACATTCTGACTCAGTGTCTTTTATTCTTTATTATTTCTCTCTTTTCATCAGGTTATCCTTATGAGTTGGATTTTTTTTTTTTTCTTCTTCTGTTCCCCCTTTTCACATTTTGGCTTTCTTTTCTTTTTTTTTTTTTTTTTTTTTTTTTTTTTTTTTTTTTTTTTTTTTTTTTTTTTTTTTTTCCCCCTTTTTTCTTTTTTTTTTTTTTTTTTTTTTTTTTTTTTTTTTTTTTGTTGTTGTTGTTGTTGTTATTTTGTATATTTCACTCTGGATTTTGTCTTCAATGTTGCTTTCTAAGACTGTTTTTGATAATATTCCTTTTCTCAACCAATCCCTATCTCACATTTTTCTCTTCCTTCTTATCTTCTGTTGATTAATACTTAAAATTATTCTTTATTCATTTTATGGTTACCCACCCCAGTTCACTCTAATATTCACTACTAATATTTATGAGTCTTTGAATACCTAGTTAAATCTATACTATTCTTTTTTCTCATTTTCAATCGTTTTATTTGTTCTACTCTTTAGCTCTAAGATGAATTTTCCATACATTTGTTTCATTGTTAACTTATGAAATGCAGCATAAATAATCACACACTAAATGAAGAATCAGAGTCCAACACATAGAAATCTGTTTTTTCTAGTAATATCATGAGTAGCAAGTAATTTTGACAATTTCATCAAGGAATTATCCAAAACTGCTCATCAATACACTGAAAGCTTTCAGGGAAACATGTAACATTGCTGAAATAAAGAATAATTTCCTGTGTAAATTACAGGGAACTGGTAAATCAGGGATTTCTTCTCTTTAGACACAGATTCAAAGTGATGACTGTTTCTCCAAGCTTCAGAAACAAAAAAAAACTCAGCTAAATAAAATGCAGTCCTCACAGCATTAGGTGCGTGGGAAATGCCTTCTACATCTTTCCATTCATAAAGTGCTTTCTCTGGATGCCACTGGACAGCATATACTGGATACTTATACCTTTCCATTGATGAAATGAACTCAGTCGTACCATCTGTATTTGTAGTTAATCCATTGAGAAATTTCTTTAACTTTTTATTCATTGTAAAATTCTTCACAGATACGCTCCACGTGTGGAAATTTGCAGTCAGGGGTTCAGCTGCTAATGACCGCAACAAGTCAGGAGGAAAATTCTTGAACATTCTATTTTTTGATGCGCCTTTAGTGAAGCTCAATGGCAATGCGATATTCTCAGTCTTTGTCACAGTTAACAACATTTTCTCACTGATCAGATAGGACAGTTCCTCAAATCCAAGGCAGGTGCCCCACACAGGAAAATAGTCTCCATCATCAAAACTCTTTTTGGACAACTCGTAAAATATTTTGGAGACTTTGGCGTAATTTGACGTCTCAAGATTAGAGCTTCCTCCAGGTAAAAGGATTCCATTGATAGACTTGAAAAGGTCTTCATACTCCGCATATGTAAAATTAAGCCTTATTGGTATAACTCTTGTGCCGGCAGACTCGATACTTGCCATATGATGCAGCAATATAGTACTTTCCAAACTTTTTCATTTCTGGATTATTGGTTGTTTGCATTAATCCCCCGATAATGGGCCTCTCAGTGGTAGGTGGGCGGAGGCTGGGCAGCCCGAGGCTCAGCCGCACACAGTGGACCGGGCCCACACTCGCCATCTGGTCTGCCTTCTCCCGCCATAGTTCAAGCCGGGCGGCGGCCCCGCCATCCAGGCCAAATCTATACTATTCTTATTAAATACTGCTTTATTATTAGTGGAACTAGTTTTTCCATTTAGTAAACACAAACTTCAGCACTTGGTTTCTTTATGCTATAACTACAGGTTTCTTTCTTTTTTTGTCATTCTTGTTGTTGTTGTTGCTTGTTTCTTTGTTTAGTATCAGGGACTGAACTCAGGACCTTGTGCTTGCCAGGAAGGTGCTTAAGCCACTGTGCTCTCACCCTGATCCTGGATTTTTCTTTCATATGGTTAAGGGTGGAACCTTAGTGGTTTTTAGGGTATTTGAAGTCCCAGTATATCTTTAACGCTATAGTTGTTGACTTTCTTTGACTTATAATTGTTGATTTTCTTACAATAGCCAAAGTCACATGATTGTTGCTATTAATTGATTTCCTCTGGATACCACCACTGTCTGGATTCCTTTTGTGTCCTTAATACTTTTGCAAATTCCTGGAAACAGGGCATGAGCCAGATATACTATAGCCTCATGTCCTAAATAAATGGAAGTGGTTGTAACCTGTGACAAAGGCAAAGGCAAAATTTAGTCATGCCCTGAGGTCACAGTTGAAAAGCAGATATTGGCTAAAGATAGCTCCATACAAGCAACAAAATTTATACCAAAATCAACCAGCATGTCTCAGTAGAAAAAATAAATGTGTAAAAATTAGAAATATGAGAAGACAAAATCCCTCCAAAAACTTCATTCAAACTGACCCATGAGACATTGAAGAGAAGGACATCAAAATTCACAGAGATGAATTATTCAGAAAGATAACAGGTAATATAAAAAAATCAATGAAAGGCGAAAGATTTATGCGATGCAAAAAGCAGGAAGATCACTATAAATGTGGGCTGCATGCATAGTGAGACCCTGCACCAAAAAAAAAAAAAAAAAAAAAAAAAAAAAAAAAAAAAAAAAAAAAAAAAAAAAAAAAAAAAAAAAAAAAAAAATAGGAAAAGACAAAAAAATCAATGAAAAACTTAGCTAACTTCAAGAAGATATAAATAAATAAGTAATGGGCCTATTAAGAAAATGATCAGTGAGTCTAGAGAAGATACTAATGAAAAATCTAGTTGAGCTAAACAAAACCATACAAAAACAAATGACCAGCATAAAAAATAAAAGGGATCAAAACAAAACTTCAAGAGAGTTAAAATATTATCAAGAGTATGGGCAGTGGAAGAGGTGAATGTCAAGAGAGTATTTAAGAATTGGAAGTCAAGGCAGACACAACTATAAATATATGACATCACCTTATCTCTGGCAAAGGTCCCAAACATGTTCACTAGAAGAAAGATAGCCTCTTTAATAAATGGTGCTGGAAAAACTGGCTTTCTACACACCAAAGGTTAAAATTAGACCCATGTCTATCATCGTGCACTGAAACTATGATCAAAATGGATCAAATAGTTAAATAATAATATAGAAACACTAACTGTACTGGAGGAGAAACTAGATAGGAATCTTGAAGACAGAGGGATAGGTAGAATTCACGAACAAAAAACAAACTTCATGGGAAATACTTCCAAGAATCAACAGCATGAAAGCTTTCTGCATGTTAAAAGAAACCACCAACAAAGTAAAAAGAAGAAAATTCATGAACTAGGAAAAAAAATCTTAGCTAACTGACCCCCAGACAAAGTACTTCTATCCACAACAGATAAAGAATTTAAAAAGCAGGCCCTCAAAATTCAAAGTCCCAATCCAAAAATGTGTATCTGAGATGAATATACACCTCTCAGATGAAGAAATATAAATGGCAAATAAATACACCAAACAATCTTCAACGTTATTGGTTATTAGGGAAATGCAAACTAAAACAACACGAAGATTCAATCTCAACCCAGAAAGGAATGGCTATCATCAAGAAGTCAACCAATAACAAATGCTGGAAGGGCTGTAGGGGAAAAGGAACACTTCTCCACTGTTGGTATAATTACTGTGGAAAGTATTATGGACATTCCTCAAAAAAATAGGATTAGAGCTGCCATTCAACCCAGTTATTACTCTTCTGGGTATTTTCCCAGAAAAACTGAAAATCTAATATCACAGAGGTATATATGCACCCTTATTTATAGCAGCTCAATGTCATAGCTAAATCTTAGAAAAAAACCAAATCCTCAGCAACTGACTAATGGATAAAATGATGTAGTATTTTGTTTTGCTTGTTTGTTTCTTTTTTAATTCTTATTTATACTCTTTAAAAATAAAAATAAACAAATAGAAGCCAACCCATCACACATGCTCAAGAGGCTATGGGGAAAAGGAAGCATTTCTCCACTGTTGCTCGAGTACAGACTGTAACAACCATTATGGAAATCAGCATGGAGGAGGCCAGGGAGATGACTCAGTGGAATAAGTGCTTCCCTGGCATGCACAAGGACCTGAGTTCAATCCCCAGTTCCGAAAAAAAAAAAAAAATGAAATCAGCATGGAGATTCCTCATAAAGCTAGAATTGGAGGTCCCATTTAAGCCAGCTGTTCCCCACCTAGGTATTTTTTCCAAAAGAAATGAAATCATCATACCACAGTGATACATGTGCACTATGCTTATAGCACCACAATTTGTCACAGCTAAATACTGGAAACAACTTGTATTTACAATATATTGTATTTTTGCACAATGGAGTATTACTAAGCTATAAAAAAAGACAAATTTGAAGCTTTTGTAGATGAACGCTTGCAATTAGAGACTGTTTTGGTAGGTGAAATAAATCAGACCCACACGTGCAAATGTCTTGCTATTGTGTGTACCTAAAAGAGTAAAAATTGTCTGAAAAGTACAACAGACACTATGAAAGGGAAAGACTTTGTTCAACTGGAAGGAAAATATGGCATGAGGAAAGGACAAAGAAGGGAAAAAGACATATTTATGTACATATGCAGCACAATCTGGCTAAGTGTACTGCCAATTTCTGGTGGTTTTTTGAAAGGAAAAGTTAATGCTTAAAATTTATTTTTTATCTTTAATTTTTTCTATTTATTATGATTTTTGTTGTTTTTTTTAAACTAATTTTGCACGTTTATGTCTATTAACCTAAACAACTAATTTGAAGATAACATCATGTAGCACAGCAACCATTGCTGCATTCCTATCACTTTTTAATGAAATTTTGTATTATTTCTAATGTTTTATTACTATTTTGTACTATTTAAAAAATAAAAAAGACACTAAAATCATGAATTATACAAACTCAAAGCAATAAATAATTATGACAATCATAACAGCCATTAATGAAATTCAGACCAAAACTTACAACAATACAAAGAATCAATGAACAAAATTTAAATTCTTTCACTTTGTTTTTGCAGTATTGGGGATAGAACCTTGAACTTTGTGCTTATAAGAAAAAACGATTAAAATAACTGGTTTTTTGAAAGAATAAACAAAATAAATACATTCTTTGCATATCTGAGCACAAAGAGGAAAGAAAGAAAAGTTACAAATAAATGCAATTAGAAATGAAAAGGATGACATCACAGGAGACACTGAAGAAATCCAGAAATTTTTTAGGAACTACTCTGTAAACTGGTAGGCCAATGAAATAAAGAGTTCAGTAGAAGTAGATAGATTCCCATATACATACGAATTGTTAAAGCTTAACCAAGAAGATATAAAAACTATAAATAATCCAATAACAACCAGTGAAATTCAAACAGTAATATAAAAACCTTACCAATTAAGAAAAGACTAGGACTGAATGATTCACTGATGATTTCTCCAAGAACATTAGGGAAGACATAACACTAATATTCCACAAGCTCTTTAATGAAACAAAGCAAAGGATTACTACCAAAGTCATTCCTGAAAGCTACCATTTTTCTGATTCCAAAGCCAGGAAAGGATCCAACCAAAAAACAGAAACATATCTCAATCCATTTGTTAAATATAGATGGAAAGTTCCTCAACAAGATACTGGCAAACAGACTGCAACAGATCATAAAAATATCAGAAATCACAACCATATATATGATTTGTGAATGCATTACATTACATAAACAGAAATAAAAACATATCACCTCATCATCTCAATAGATAGAGGCAAAAGTCTTTAATAAAATTAAACATACATTGATGATTTTAAAAAACTAGGTATATAAAATAGGATAAAATAGGTATATAAAAAAGTCTCTTTGAATTTTATAAAACTATGTGTGACAAACATAGTTAACATCATATGGAGTGAACAAAAATGAAAAATTTTCCCTCTAAAATCAGTAACAAGACAAGGATGTCCACTGTCACCACTCTGTTGAGATATTAGCAAAAGCAACTAAAAAAGAAAAAGAAAAGGGAAATGTTTAGGAAAGGAAGAAGTCTTATCATCATTATTTACTGATAACATAGTGAATCCAAAATCATCCACCAAAGAACTCCTAAAATTGATCCTTCGGTTCATGAGCATGATGAATGGGTGTTCATGCTAAATGCATGAGATGTGCCACCCTCAAGCTTTGTTATAATGTGGGCACATTACCTGTCTGACGTAAAAAAAAAAAAAAAAGAAAAAAAAAACCTTCTAAAATTAAAAAAAAAAAAAAATCAGCAATGCAGAAGGATACAACACAACAAACCAAAACCAATAGCTTCCTGCATACCAATAATGAATTCATGGAGAGTTCATTATTGGGGCTGGGAAGATGGCTCAGTAGAATAAGCACTTGCCTGGCAAGCCCAGGGTCCTGAGTTCAATCCCTGGTTCCTCAACAACAACAAAGAAAAAACTTCCTTTAAAGGTCAAGGAGATGGCTCAGTAGAATAAGTGCTTCCCTGGCAAGTACTAAGGGCCTGAGTTCAATCCCTAGTTCCTCCAAAAATAAATAAATAAATATATAAGGAAAAACTACCATTTGTAATAGCATCAAAGAAATAATTAAAAATTCCCCTCAGGAAGTAAAAGACTTATACAATGAAAACGATACCACTCTGAAAAAGAAAAGCAGAAAAAGACATCAGATAATGAGAGGAAGGGCTGGCCAGATAGCTCAGCAGATTAAAGCAGATGCAGACGCAGACGTAGACACTTAGGCAGACACAGGGACTGGGGTTCAATCCCAGGCGTGCTGTGCCAGTCCTAACCCCAGGGAGAGCTGAGACAGCAACTGAGACTGGGCATGGTGGTGCACGCCTGCAATCCTAGCACTTGGGAGGCTGAAAACAGGAGGATCGCTCTCCAATCTGTATAGTGAGACCCTGTAGACCCTGTACTAAACACATTTTTTAAAAAGAGAAAAAAGAAAATGAGGGGTTATCTCCTGTTCCTGGATAATTAGAACCAATGCTGTGTAAACAAAATGACATAACCAAAATTGATGTACAGATTCAATGCAGTCCCAACAAAATACCAACAACACACCTCACAGAACTAGAGAAAATAAATCTGAAATTTACATGAAAACAGAAGAGACCCAGAACAGCAAAAGCAAACCTGGATAACAATAGCAAAATAAGATGCATGACAATGCTGAATTTGAAGTTATATTACAGATACACAGGGGGAAAAAAGCCCAGCAAGATGGCACTGGAACAAAAACAAATATGAGGACCAAAGGAACAGAACAAAGGAAAAAGAAATGAATCCAAGCGCATTCAACTATTTTATATTTGACATAGGGAAAAAAGGAAGAAGACGTTTTCTTTAATAAGCAGTGCTAGGAAAACTGGATACCCAAATATAGAAGAGTAAATCTAGACCCATTTCTTTTACCACATAATGAACCAAAAATGTAAATGTTAAAAGTGCAACAATCTATTAAAAGATACAATAGGTAAAACTCTTGAAGTAACAGGTATAACAAAGGACATCCTGAAAAGAATATCATTTGCAGAGGTAATAATACCAAGAATAAACAAGTGAGATAATTTCAAAATCCTCTCCACAGTAAAAGAAACAACCCACAGAATGTTACAGAGCGGAGAGAGTGAGGAGGCTGCGTCTGGCTCCCACTCTCACAGCCATTGCAGTACATTGAGCTCCATAGAGACAGTGCCGGGGCAAGTGAGAGCCGGACAGGCACTGGGCGACTCTGTACCTTGCTGAGGAAAACAAGTAAACATGGGCAAAGGAGATCCTAAGAAGCCAAGAGGCAAGATGTCATCATATGCATTCTTTGTGCAAACTTGCCGGGAGGAGCACAAGAAGAAGCACCCAGATGCTTCCGTTAACTTCTCAGAGTTTTCTAAGAAGTGCTCAGAGAGGTAGAAGGCCATGTCTGCTAAAGAAAAAGGAAAGTTTGAAGATATGACAAAAGCGGACAAGGCTCGTTATGAAAGAGAAATGAAAACTTATATTCCTCCTAAAGGAGAAACAAAAAAGTTCAAGGATCCCAATGCGCCCAAGAGGCCTCCTTCGGCTTTCTTCTTGTTCTGTTCTGAATATCACCCAAAAATCAAAGGAGAACATCCTGGCCTCTCCATTGGTGATGTCGCAAAGAAACTTGGAGAAATGTGGAATAACTGCAGCGGGTGACAAGCAGCCATACGAGAAGAAGGCTGCTGGGCTGAAGGAGAAGTATGAAAAGGACATCGCTGCCTACCGAGCTAAAGGAAAACCTGATGCAGCAAAAAAGGGAGTCGTCAAGGCTGAAAAAAGCAAGAAAAAGAAGGAAGAGGAGGAGGATGAAGAAGATGAGGATGAAGAGGAGGAGGATGAAGAAGAGGAAGAAGAGGATGAAGAGGATGAAGAAGAGGATGATGATGAATAAGTTGGTTCTAGCGCAGTTTTTTTTTTCTTGTCTATAAAGCATTTAACCCCCCTGTACACAACTCACGCCTTTTGAAGAAAAAAAAATTGAAATGTAAGGCTGTGTAAGATTTGTTTTTAAACTGTACAGTGTCTTTTTTTGTATAGTTAACACACTATCGAATGTGTCTTTAGATAGCCCTGTCCTGGTGGTATTTTCAATAGCCACTAACCTTGCCTGGTACAGTATGGGGGTTGTAAATTGGCATGGAAATTTAAAGCAGGTTCTTGTTGGTGCACAGCACAAATTAGTTATATATGGGGACGGTAGTTTTTCATCTTCAGTTGTCTCTGATGCAGCTTATCTGAAATAATTGTTGTTCTGTTAACTGAATACCACTCTGTAATTGCAAAAAAAAGTTGCAACTGTTTTGTTGACATTCTGAATGCTTCTAAGTAAATACAATTTTTTTTTATTAAAAAAAAAGAAACAACCCACAGAATAGGGAAAAAAACTACTACCTATTCCTCAGACAAAAGACTAATAATCAGGATATATATTTCCAAAACATAGATTCTTCCTCAAACTAAAAGACCTAATAAGAAATGGGCAAATGAAATGAATAAACACCTTTCAGAAAAGGTAAAAATGGACAATAAATATACTAAGAAATGTTCACCATGACTGGCCATTCAGAAAATGCAAAGAAGGGCCAGTGAGGTAGCTCAGCAGACTAAGCACTTGCTTAGGCAAGCTCAGGGACCGGTGTTCAATCCCTGGCACAAAATGCTGTGCTGACCTCACCCCTGGGTGCACTGAGCCAGCCACCAAGACCAGGCATGGTGGTGCATGCATGTAATCCCACAACTGGGGAAGCTGAAAACAGGAGGATCACTATCAAGATCTGAGCTGTGTAGGGAGACCCTGTATCAAATATATTTTTTAAAAAAAGAAATACAAAGAAAAGCAACAGTGAGACCCAATCTTGCATCAGAAAGAGTGGCTATAATTAAGAAACCAAGGGCAGGAAATACAACTAAATTGTTCAAGTGCCTGCCTGGCAAGCTGAATGTCCTGAGTTCCATTTCTGGTACCAAAAAAAAAAAAAAAGGAAAGGAATCAAACACTAACAAATGCTGGCAAAGTTGCAGGGAAAGAACTAGTACAACCTCTACAGAAATCAGTGTGCAACCTCAAAACACTGTTCTAGAAATTTTATTCCCCAGTTATTTTTCTTGTAGTTGTCCTCCCTAAAGTGCTAAAGACATCAGATAACACTGATAAACATATACTCACATTCATAACAGCACAATTAATAACAGCCAAATCTTGGAAAAACCCAATATTCTCTCAGCAAAGGAATGGATAAAAAACATATGTAATTTATGCACAATGGAGTACTACTGTGCCATAACAAAGGATAAACTTGTGTCATCTGTATAAAAATGGATCACCAGGGGCTCGCAGGATAGCTCAGTTGTCTAAAGCACCTGCATGGGCAAACTCAGTCAGGGAGAAGGGTCTGTGGTTCAATTCCCAGCACCACATGCTGCACCAGACTCACCCTTAAGGTGGGCCTACTCAGCCAAAATAAAAGAATAGCTCAGTTGTCTAAAAATGGATCTTGAGATCACAGTGTTAAGTGAAATAAGTCAGACACACAAGCTTAAATATAGCATGGTTTCTCTTACATGAGAAACACAAACTATATACAAAGCACAACACAGTAAATTCTCAACTTATGAAACACTTCTGTTCTATAGGAGTGTTTCAGTGTCAGATTCATTTGTAAGTGCCATAAAGTGAGTCTTACACAACTTTGACAGAAACATGAATGTAAAGTAAAAAAATTAAAAAAACAGTTGCTTTAACATGGTTGCACAGGGTTAGGGTTAGGGTTAGGGTTAGGAGGAGTTACCTCTATGATTTGTTCACATCTACAAATGTTTGTAATACTAGGTCTATTCATTCCCAATTTTAATGCTCATAAGTGGAGAGTTACTGTATAAAAAACAATAGAAAATAAAAAGACAGATTCCTCTCAAAGGAGAAGAAAAACAAACAAAGGCCAAGGGAATGAAAAAAATGATTGCATTGTGTTATGTACATACACCAACTACACACACTGAATGTAAATGTTATGTATAGACAATATGTACCAATAAAAAAAATAAAAATTTTTAAAATTACACATAATTCAAATTTCATTCACAATAACCAACACACAGAATCAATCATCAGTGAATAAACCGACAAAAAGTTGTGGTAGTTCTGTACAACAAAATATTATTCATCCTGGAAAAAAAGGAAATCCTGTCATTTGTAATAAGGATGAACTTAGAGGACAATGTGCTAAGTGGAATAAGTCATGCACAGAAAGAGGCAGACTCACACAGTCTAACTCACAGATGCAGAGATTAAGATGGCAGTTACTAGGTCTTCCAGAACAAGTGGAGAGGCATAGAGCAGATGTTCATCAAAGAATTCAAAATTTCTACAGGAAATAAGCTCAGAAAGTCTACATTATACAACACAATAACTACAATTCACAAAAATCTATATATGCATATTTGATAATTTCTGAAAGAACCTTTTTACTGTTCTTACCACAACCAAAACTAAAAGTATGTGAGGTAATGCATATGTGTCAATTAGCTTGATTTAGCTATACTATACTATATATAGTTCAAACCATTGTGTTGTAAAGCAGCATCAGTACTATTTTTATCAATTAAAATAAATAAATATTAAAAGGAAGGTTTGAAGCACTGATATGTTTATTCATTTACATAGTATTTGAATTCCTTTTATGTAGACAGCATAATATCAGCGAGCTGGTTAGCTCAGTAGTTTGAGCATGATACTGATAATACAGACAGTGTAAGTGGTGCTTCTGGGAAGCTCCCTTCCACTCACCTGGTCAAGGGCCCAGGGTAACTCTTGACTATCTCCATGGCTTATTACACATTGGTCATGATAGTAGAAACAAAGACCCCAAGCCTGATGTGATAAATTCCAAATGAAGACTCATGCACACTAGACCTCCCTGCCACCTACAGTAACCTTCTATCCCTTGGAGCTTGTTAAACATTCATGCATATGGACTGCTTTTCATACATACAATTGCAATAGCATAAATTGCAGGACAGGACATGTGCAATAGACACAACTGACTTACCCCTGCCAATAATGCTGTGGAAGACCCTCAAAAAGAGACACTTTAAAGCAGGCAGGACATTTAAACCCCTACACCCTAGATGGACATGGCATTTTCCTTTCATGAGGGTGAGGCCAGTCACTCCAGGTACATTATTGCTTTAATAAACTTTGCTGCTGTCTTATTTTCATTGTCTGGTATATCCAACTGGGTACTGAGCATGTACAAGAACCCGGTAGATAAATAGCTGTAATAGAGGCTATCAAGCCAATAAAGCCTAAAGTATTTACTCTCTGCCTTTTTACAGAAAACATTTACTGAACACTGGCTTAAAGCAGTAGTTCTCAAGCCTCACAGTAGAACCCTTGTGAGATCTGAAAAATCTGATGCTATACACCATATCAGACAATCCAGAATCCCTGAAGGAGACCAGAGTTCTACTCATTAAAAATTCTCCAAATGACTTTAGAAGCAGTTCCCCTTGAAAACTACTGATCTAAAGAAAATATTCTCCTCTTACCTTTTTTTGGTGCCTCCAAAGTTACCAAAGTCAAAATGTAAAGTTTACACACCAATAATCCTAGCACTGAGGAGGATGAGGGTTTCAATTTAAACCTAGCTGGGGCAACTTAGTGATTAACAAGACTGTGTCAATAGACTAAATGAAAGGAAAGAATAAAAAGAAAATAAAAATAAAGTTGATAATATACTCCATTGGAAAGACTCTAACTTCAGTCCTCAGTACTGAAAAAAATGAAACAACCTAACGGCCAAAAATCTTAAATCAAATGTTTGTAGTTAATTCAATAAAATCTCTACATTGTTGTTACAACAAAGGTAAGACACAGATAATATCTATGTAATGCCTAGAACAATGCTCCAGTTGCTTTTCATTACAGTTGTCATTTTTAATTCCAGCAGTTCAAAAAGTAGCATAGAGCTGGGGACACAGCGTGGTGGTGTGAACCCCTGCCTGGCAAACACAAAGACCCCGGTTTGACACCCTGCACCACATGCTTTGCCAGCCCTGGAACCCTGGGAATGTTGTGCTGGCCACTGAAACCAGGCATGATAGCACATGCCTATAATCCCAGCACTGGGGAGATTGAGACAAAAGGATCACTATGAATCCAAGATGCATATTCAGACCCTGTACCAAATAAGTAAATAAATTAAAAACTAAAACCATTTTTAAGGGTGGAAAAGTTTATTTAGCTCACCGGTAGTGAAGGTTTCAGTACAAACTCAGCTGGCTCCAAGGCAGAGCGGCACATGGCACACAACAGCCATTCATGGCAGTGGTAAAGGGCAAAGAGAGCAAACGTGGGGCAGCAGCTGTGGCTTCTAGCTAGCAACTTTCTTTTTTTTCCCATTTATTTTTATTTTATTAAAATACAAATGTCAATCAGACAGTTTCAAGACACCTTAACCATACAGAGTCGATGAATTAATACATTGCAAACTGTTTTCATAAAGTTTTGGTACTGTACAAGGTGCATACATGAAATTATATTTACAGGTTTTTTTATAGCTGAATTATATCAAAGATTCAATAATTATTTACCTAG
>PVKA01040173.1:0-18949 GCA_004027165.1 Ctenomys sociabilis | reverse complement strand
TTTTGGCGCTGAGGATCTAACTCATGATCTTGTGCTTGTCAGATAGTTACTCCCTAGCCTTTCTCTGCTACTTCTTAAACAAGTATTTTGCTAGCAGATATTTTAGAAGGTTTCTGTTAGTTAGAGAATCTTCTTTATAATCTTCAGAGTTTTGTAATGTGTGATTTCTGATTATCAAAAATATTGACAATATTAAAATTCCGGGCATAAATTTTAGGTAGAATTTTTTTTGCTTTTAGTTTATTTACTTGATAAAGCATCATATTATGCAGATCAGACTCACAGTGTGCCTCCTCTTTTGGCCTCCTCAGTGCTAGGATTACAGGTGCGCACCACCACAACTGGTTTCAGAGCCAGTACTGCATGAGGATGGAACTTGGGTCCTTGTGTTTGCCAGGTAGATGCTCAGACTGCCAAGATATCTCCCCATCCCTAGGTAGATTTTCTATCTATCCACCAAGCCTTTGTACCACGCCATATATAAATGACATCATTACTGCTTGCGATGGCGGTGGCCCTGCAAAAAGTGCAGTGAAGGAATATTGTGATGTTCATATTAGAGCGGAAATCACCTTTACCATTTGTCACATACATTAGGGAAAATAATGACAAGAAATAACAAACTAGATATTTATCTTTTAAGGGTCAAGTTGCTGAAGTTAACTCTTATAAGAGGTACCTCTTATAAGACCCTTATAAGAAATTAAGGGAAGACATTAAGCAAAATATTTTGCTTGATTTCATAAATGAAAGCTGTGAATCCCCTGTGTTGTTTAGAATTTCTTCTTTTGGTGTTTCTCAGATTAACACATGAAAGGACTTGACAGTGTTGCATTTTCATTTTCCTGAGGAGAATAACAATATGTTAACTTCATCAACTTTTGCCTTTTGATATTCTACTTCATAGTAAGATCAACACATACTGAACTCATCTCTTTCTCCCAGGAATGATTAGCTGTACTGAAATTCATTAACAGATGCATTATAATTTAAGTGCCAGCAATGCCTTTGAGTTAAACTATGAATGGAACCAGAAAGGTCAAAATCTATTGGACTCCCTTTAAATGTTTGATAGCTTGTTTACTTAAATTTATTTTATCTGAAATGGCAAGGCATTTGCCCTTTTCATGTAGATTGTAGGGCTCTTCATTTTTTTTTTTTTTTTTTTTTTTTTGGCACCTGTTCATTTCAAAACATTAAGCATTGCCCAGTACATCTACGAGTTTATGAGAGTGGATTAAGAGGTAGTGTCTAACTTCAGCACACAGAATGTGTGAGAGAGAAGCAACCACTTCGAAATAAGGAATAAGCAAAAGTGCTTTTCTGTCAACTCACTCAACACATATTTAAGTGTCCATTAGGCACCAGTGAAGATTCTACAATGTAGGGGAGCTTTAGGAAATCAAATCTACCAAAGCCTTAACTTTGCAGGCACTTTCAATCTCATGTGGAGCAATTCACATTAAAGTTTCTGACTTTGGTCAGTTAACCTAATATCATCACTTCTCATGGAAATTTGCAGTGCCTCTTCTAGACAGAAGTGGTGGTGGTTTTTTATAAACATTATCTCCTCTTTGCAAAAAAGATGATTATTTTTGTGTTCATCCTATTGAAAGATCACTTATATATTTTGCTGTTAAATATTCTATATTGCAACAAATTATATATAAGCCTATTTTGCTTATGAGGCCAAAAATGTTTTCTTATTTATAAAATTCTCTTTATTGCTTTGGCCATGAAGCTTCTCCTGACTTCCTACCAGGAGTACATTCCACTCTTCACTACTTGTAATATTTTTTTAAAAATCTCTTTTATGATGCCTACTTTGTCTTTTACTTTATGTAATTAAGAGGTCCACTGTATCTCTACCAGCTTGAAGTCTACTTATAGAAAAATCATGTAGCTGTCACTGCATTATGCCTAGGACCTAACACAAACTGTGGCTTGCAATATATAAATATTTGCTCTACTAAGTTGAATAAATAATTTTAAATTAAGAAACTAAACCAAGACCACAGATACACACACAACTGTGATCTCTTTGTGTCCAATTCTGATCGAGTTTCAGCTTAATTTGGAATGATATAGGTTGTCCTCCTTATAAACATCTTACTATTTCTTATATCATCACAATATATAAAGAATTATAATTTTCTGGTTGCTATGGTTGGGAACCATATTTCTTAAGAAGAGCAGGATTAAAGAAGAATAGAAAAAAAGACTATGGATAAAATGTTATTTATTATACTAATTTAAACCATAAATTTTATGCAATATTCATGAAATTGATATATAAAGAAACATATTTCTGAAGTCATTCACATTGTTACAGTTTGGTGAATACAGGTCTCAACATCATTATATGAGAGAAATAGCTATAACACAATTAGTTATTCATTATTTATGACATTATCATTCATTTACTTCAAACTTCTGTGATCATTAATATGCAGGTTGCTTATTAATTCATCGATAATATCAGTTATAGTATATGAAGAAAAATTAGAAAAAGCCTCAATCTAATTATATTCTCTTTTAAAATCTGCACATATTTCTTGACCCCTCCAGACAGAAAGTGCCATCAATTCATTTTCTTGACAGGAGCTTTGATAATTTCTAATAACATTCACTAGCTAGCAATGGTAGTATCCCTGAGTAATTATTCAGTTGACAGATTAGTTTTGTTTAGTTTGACTTTGTTGAATTTTCAAGGAATACTTCTCATAGATGTGGTGAATATATAAATATTGTAGTAACATACATCTGTCACTTGATTAAATTTTTTATAGAAATTGGTACCTTACAGACATAGAGAGAAAAGAACAGGATTTTTTGACATAGGAGTTTATTCCTTTGTTAATTGGAGAAAATGTAGAAAATAATGCACCATTCACTATGTTGAACACAAGCAAGCCTTAGAAGTGTGAAATTGGTTTTGATTCTCCTGCTTCTTCCTGCAATAGACTTTAAATGTTTCCCTTGAGTAGCTGGGAGCTCTAGAAACTGTGTACCCAAAGGCTCTTTCTTAGTTCAAGCCAAATGTATCTATTCCATTGGTGTAAATATTTCTATTGAAGAATTCATTGTGTGCAACTTTGATTTGAGTATAAAATAGATTGAGAAGGTATCTTTAAATTATCTGTAGTTAGGTAATACATGCATCAGCAATGCACTTAGATAAAATTATAGATGGCTGATTTTTTTATCTTATCATTGTTTCTATTCATACAAGTTTACCCAAGGAATATTTAATTGATTCCCTTTAGTTTAATCCTCCTTCTCTATTAGATTTCTTTTTCTTTGCCTACAGGAAAGTCAATAGATACAAGTGATGGATGTGGATATGCAGGTTCCAAAGAAAACTAGAGCCAGGTCTGTCAGGGCAGGATGCTCATCTTATTCATCCTTTTTACCCTTAATAGGGTCCACTGCTCGATGTACAGTATAAATTCAATAAATAATTGTTGAACTAAACAAGCTACACATTACGATCACGGGTGAGATTCGCTGAAACAACCTGTTATTGTTCTGAAAGAGAAAGATGTAAAGAATAGTACATAATCAAGTTTCATTATTTGTCACAGAAAGTTGTGGTCTAATATTCAAGGAAAAGATGCTAGTTTATAATTCTAGCTGTGTCACTGCATAATGTAGTCCCATTAGGTTATAGTAACACCAACTTTTATTGAATTATTCTTTTCCTCCTTCCAACACACAAACATAATTTTATTTCCACATTGAGAGAGAATCTCCGATATGAGATGCACCTATTTTTGCTGAGTTCCTAGCTAAACTGATAAATATGACTTTCTGAAACAGAATCCTAAATCACAAGTTATGTTAAAGAATCCAGGGTACTATACCATAATTATAACTTTGTGTAACAAAGTACCACATCTGAAGATCTTTCCTACATCTATGTTAAGACAGTAAAACCTGAATCTCAGTAAAAGAACTATCACAACAGACGCATCAAGAATGTACTCATGTGAGCCGGGCCTGGTGGCACATTCTTGTAATCCCAGCTACTTAGGAGGTGGTAAAGACAGAGGTGATCATCAGTTTGAGGCCCACCTGGGCAACTTAGCGAGATTCTGACTTTAAATAAAATAAAAAATAAAAAATGAAAGAAAAAGGAAAAAGGGGAAAGAAGAGAAATTCTGCAGTATAACCTGAGATATCTCCAGTACACACACACACACACACACACACACACACACACACATACACACACACACACAAACACACACCATCACATTATGTTAGAGGCTAAGGAATTTAAAACCCCAACTCCTTTACAGCAGGAATGTTGTTTCAGGGACCTAGTGGATGGCTGCTATCATAAAGCAGAAGATTTAGGGGCCAGGGAAATGGCTCAGTGGAATAAGTGCTTCCCTGGCAAGCGCAAGGGCCTGAGTTTTATCCCTGATTCCACCATAAAAAAGATAAATAAAATAAAACATGTTTTGATGATCTCCTGGAAGCACGTGTAGTCACTGGGGAGGCTGTAGCAGCAGTGCTGAGGAGCACTACCTGACAGTCTCCACTGAAGGCTCCTTGTTGGATGAGACAGTGTCTAAGCCAAGAGAGGAAACTTCCTGGAGGAGGTGAATTCCGAAGCCATGGTAGGAGCATCCCAACCATGCTGATACCCGAGGCTGACCACAGCACCCAGGAGAACTGAAAGGGGTCAGGCAATCCACTTTCAAAAGCTATGGTCTAATATTGAGAAAAAGCAAAATATGACAAAGCCACACAGCAGTAAAGAAGTATATCTGAATGTCCTGGTAAGACTGTTATGAAGCAAAGACCAAATGCCTCTGTGTTCATGAACACATAGAGAATATTTGTAGGCTTGAAAAAAAGCAAGATTAGGAAGAACTCAAGATTGGAAGTCCTAAAGTACATAAGGGTACTTCAGAGTCAGCTTTCTTGATATATTATTCACATGCTAAACAGTACAGAAAAAGATATCTCTCTATATATGGTTTAATGGAGAAGAAAAAGAAAATTAAGAATTTCTTTCCAACAATGATATTTATACCATTTGTTATTGCACTGAACCTACATAATTTTTATTTAATTTTTTCCTGTATGGAATGTAAGAGTGGTTACATGCTTTTTCTCATCTTAAAAAGTGCATGTGCCTCCTCATAATGTATATATGAAAAAAAAACACTCAAGTTGGTCAAACTGCCCGAATCCAGACAACTTACACTCTGATGACCTCTGCATCTCGCTTTTATTCACTTTTCTCCCCTCATCATTATCCTTAGTCATAAAGGATGATTCCGGTCTTCTGATGGCTTTGATACTCTGAGAGTAAACATTTGGAACACATTCAAAATGCAAAGCACACTCCTTTATTTGATGGATAGTAGGGAACCAAGCGTGTACAGGCTTTAGTAGGAATGGTGGGATCTCTTGTGGATCCCTTTGTAAACTCCCATTTCCTTTATATACCAATAGTAAATCTATTTGGGCCTTCAAAAATGAACTTGAGGGGCCAGAGTGATGGCTCAGAGATGGCTGCCTGGCAAGCACAAGGGCCTGAGTTCAATCCCTGGTTCCACCAAAAAAAAAAAAAAAAAAAAAAAAAGAACTTGATTTTCAATGTTTACATTGTGTTTACTCCTATTTCAATGTGTGAAGTCTGAAATAAATTTCTATGTTTTAAAATTTAAAGGGTTAAACAGTTGATTCTTAATATAAAAAAGCACTGCTGCCTATGAAGTTAACAATGCAGAAGATTTTATGTGAGTGCAAGAGTCTTCTCATCAAGGGATTCAAAACAATGTCAGAAATTTCTACCACTGTTATGTCAGAAAGTTGGGACTGCATGGGGAGCGATAGTAAGGAGATGAGTCCTGACTAGGTCACCTTTTATGAATAAAACGTTTTAGTATCAGGAATCTGCTTGCTTTCACAAACAGGAAGATGTGGTCTGCCTTCCCTGCTATTACTGAAAGCCCAGTATACCTAAGAAAATGCAGGAAAACAAGTAAATCCAATATATTTCTAAAAGAGAACTATTCAATGTTCAGTGATTCATTAGAATCCAGATACTCTAAATTCAACCATGCAGAGAACCAACTCACTTTTAGTTTTGTTTACCTCCCATTTTTTGTTTACCTCTGATTTCAAAGCCTATTTTGAGGTCAGGTTACCTCTTCTGGATCTAATTTGCAGAGGCTTTCATCTTAGCTAATTTAATGAGTGTTTTTGAGTAGCAGTTCTGAGTCAAGCAGAGTTCTTGTACTTCAGAAATTTAGCAGAAAAGAAAGCAAAGATGATTGATGGGTTTCAAAAGTCTGAATGGAAAATTAAAAGCTATCTTCTTCAAGCCTTGACAAGTGATAGGAAAGAAGTGAAGCAGGACAATGGAGAGCTAAGTTACACCAAGACCTTTCTGACATGGAGACCTTTCCCTTAGCTTAGTGAAAGAAGTATAGCCAACCATCCAAATAAAAAAGACTCAGGCAAAGAAAGCAAAGGCCTTGAAATAGCCTGTGTTAGTCAGCTTTCTGTTGCTGTAACAAAACACCCCAGGTGACAAACTCGAGAATGGGAAGGCTCTAACTTAAATCAGAGTTTTGGAGGTTTCTGTTCATTAGGCACTTGTTACTATTTTCTTTGGGTCTTGTGGTAATGCAATATGTCATGGAAGGTATGTTTGTCACAGGAATCTGCTGAGAACAGCTGGATCACAGAAGACAATAAAAGGGCTGTAGCCACAACATCCCCTTGAATAGATCCCTTCCCAGGGACTTACTTTTACTGGACTCACTTCTTTTTTTTTTTTTTTTTTTTTTTTTTTGGCTGAGCCAGGGATTGAACTCAGGCCCTTGGGCTTGCCAGGCAAGTGCTTATTCTACTGTGCTATCTCCCCAGTCCCTGGGCTTATTTCTTAAAACTTGCACTTTCTGCTAGTAGTCCTATGGGTAGAGACCAAGTATTTAACACATAAATCTGAGTTACAGTGCACATTTTTGAAAATGAAATGAAAAATTGGAAGATCAGATAGGATTTTATGATGGATTTAGTTAGGATTTTAGCAATGGTGTGAAGTGCTTGCATTCAGGATGTATTATGTAAGTATAGACCCTAGTTGATGCCTCAGTCATGACCAGCTAAACAAAGAGGAATAGGCAAAAGAGATAAAAAGGATATGTTTTTGGAGATAGGCATATAAAAAGAAAGGTATCTTGATATCATGAAAAGACAAGAAGGAAATAGTGATTGTAAGGTTTTTCCTTTTGTGCAAATGAAAGACAAGAGGGAAATAAAAGATGCCTTTATTGCTCTGCATGGGAGGGACACTTAAAGGGAAGCAAGGGCTCTCTGACCAGAGACAAAGAAGACTCAGGCTTTTATTGTTTTTGATCATGGTGGAGATAGGAGGCAGGCAGAACAGTATCTTGGGTGTTGACTAGGCGAACAGGATGAGGTTTCAGGAGCTCTGATTGGAGGATTGCTGGCCCATGCAAAAAAAGGAATAGGATGTTCATTCTGAGTTGAGGGGAGAAGAAGGGGGCAGTAGGCTATATGCTGTTGTTTGTGGGTTCCTCACCATTTTAGACCTCTCCATGGTGACTAGGTAGATTGGTTGTAGGCACAAACCCATCAGTGATCAAATAGGTCAAAAACTGAGGATGATTAAGATAAGGACTGGGAGACTTCACTGAATTTGAAAGGATGCAGACAAGTAGTGACTTTTTTTTTTTTTTTTTTTTTTTGGCAGAACTGGGGATTGAACTCAGGCTCTTGTACCTGCCAGGGAAGCGCTTATTCCGCTGAACCATCTATCTGGCCCCCAAGTAGTGACTTCATTATGACTAATTTTGTGCAAACAATGAGAACAATGTTTATCAGGTTCATGAAGTATGGAAAAAGACAATGTAAAATGAAGGACATCACCACCCTTCAGAAAATGATGATTGCTTCCATAGAGGAGAGCAAAATGACAGAACTAAATGGGGTGAGATACAGAGGAATGGAACTCAAGCTTTATAAAACTGAATAACATTTGCGTGAGTGAATGGAAAAAGGCTAGAATTCTGACCATTCTGTGAAGAATTGCTTCAGGAATATGGTACCTCCCCTCTAACCTGAGGAACAAGAGATGGATAGTTGAATAGAAAAGGTAAAAGTTTTAGTGATTGGCTGTGGTAGGGAAAAGCATATGAAAACCTTCCTTTGATTTCTTCAGTTTTTTACCTGAAAGAAAGGAAAGCTCAGATGAGAGGGAAAGGAAGAACTGGAAAGAGCAGTTTGAGAAAACACAAATAGCAAATCAACCAAAATCAGGTAATTTCCAAGTGTGTAGGAGAAGGAGAAATTAACAAAGAAATTGATACAGAATTCTTTACCTCATAAATAGAAGTTTCCAGGAATCCTTCTTCTTACATTGTATTGCAGCCTCATGAGATTTGGGGGTTGTGATTTTACTTTTCAAGTGCAGGTTTGTGTCTCAGGCCCTGTTTTGGCTGTGTGTTTGTTTTGTTTTTCCTCTGATAGGACTATTGAACTTTTAGTATTTCCTTAAAGCTTACTTTAGATTTGAGGAACTTTGCTTCTACAAACCCTAAAATAACTCTACCATAGAACTTGCATTATATTTAATATAAATCCTTCCTTTGTACCAGCAGACTACTGGGTAAATTGTGCTGGTGATAGCCTTTATATTACAAGCAGCTATTAGTAAACTATTGTTTATCACAAAAGAGCATTCATCCATTGTTTTGTGCAGTTGATGTTTTTGCCTCTCACCCTCAGCAAAAATTAATTCAGATAGCATTTATTAAACTTCTACAAATTTCCATGGTAAGTTTATATACAGAATGATATGTTATGCTTAGAGTTAGTAAAGTAAAAGAAGTATTTTTTGTTAAGCTTGACATGAAAATATACACTAAAAAGAGTGATAATGGAAATAACTAGTTCAAAAAAATGTGGTTCTCCTTGTAGACAGATTTTGGAAAACAGAAAAACAACAACAACAGCTAGGAGGTGAAAAAGAAGGGATTATTACAATTGAGCTTCCAAAATTTAAAAGTTCATTTTGAGTTTAGTCATTTTTGAAGATATTGAAATTAAGTACAATACATCTAGGTAACTGAGCTTTTTAAATGGTATTCCATAATTAACTTAAGCATGTTATTCAAACTTTAACTTTCATACACATATAAAGGTATAATTTAGATGGGTAGAAAGACTTTGTAATTACAACAGTGTGACAAAAGAGACTTTTTCTTATTGCTTTCAGTGTGAGGAAAATGTAATAGAAAAATCTGTCACTTTTGATGGAGAACAGAGTATAATTAAATTTAATTTAGTCTTACTTGAGACCTCTGTTTCAATTTGATTTTCAGTTAACTAAAGCTCATTGTTTAGTTTAAAAGCTTGTAAATTTGGTTTTCTTATCTTCACAAAGGGATGCATTTAAAGCACTGCACCTGATTTTCAAATGTGCTTTCAGTTGTCTGTGGCCTGCATTATAGTTTCTCTCATTAGAGCTCATTCTGTTTTAGAAGGAAGACATGTATTTCTCACAGCTTTGTTCTTCAGAAAGTTAGAGAGAATATTTATATTTTTGGTTTTTATACTTTTTATCTTATGGATTTATCAGTGTGATTGTCTTAGAAGGCAAGGATTATTTTTCTTATTAAATTAGAGCTTCTAGAATAAAATATTACACGCTGACTGAATAGGTGAATGAGACCACAGGCATTGTTACCTTCAAATAGCTGAGAATTCCTATTTCCAAATTTAAACATTGTTCATCCCAATGAAAATATATTAAAAATCATGGTAAAGTCTCTAATCAACTAAAATTGATATAACTATCGCATGCATGCAAATATATATCTATATATATATATTCATATATATATATATATATTCATACATGCATATGCTACTAAAGATGGCAGAGAAAAAAGCTCTATTTGTTATTGAAAGATCTCTTTATACATGTTCAGATAAATATGCTGAAAATTGAGGAAGAAAAAGTGTTACAAACTTCCATATACAAAGAGCATATCTTGTGGTAAAATAGATGACAGAGTTGGCACTCATATAATATATGTTACTTGAAATATTATTATGTTCTCACTTGTACCAGAATTCATTGCAGGGTATCTTACAAATCATTACGTGTTCACAGAACACAGTCTTTGTAACTCAAAATTTAATGTGGCATTCTTCCAGGATCGGGAAATAGAGGTACTCCATAAAGACCTTTGCAGTGTCACTGATATGCTGTAATTTGACCTCCCTTCATAATGAGACCATTGTTTTTAAGTGGAAGTTACTTACATTTATCATTCAGCAACTGTTCATATGATATACATCAAGCATTATTCTTGATACTGAGAATAAAGTAGTAAGTAAGACTAGTATGGACTAAACACTTAGGTCCTCTAAAATGTGTACAGTGAAGTTGAATCATCACCGATTGTGTTTAGAGAGAGATGAACCAGCAGAAGGTAGTGGTCATGAGAGTGCAACCTATGTGAATGAGATTAGCATGCTGAGAGAGAGATAGAGAGATAGAGCAAGAGACACACAGAGAGAGAAAGAGACAGGAACAGAGAGAAAGACTTGGACAGAGAGATAGACAGGGAGAGAGAGTTTGTGAGAGTTTGACAGAAAGAGGGAGAGACAGAGACAGAGATGACAAAGAGAGAGAGAGGGACAAAGAAATTCTCTTTCTATCCTACGAAGACAGAATGAAAATACACCCATTTATAAACCAGAAAAAAAAGAAATACTTAGCACACCAATCGTGGGCAACTTCACCTTGGACTTCTCAAATTCTAGAACAATGTGAAATCTCTATGACTTTAGTCACTCTGTGTATAGCATTTTGTTACAGCAGCTCTAATTTAAAAAAAAAAGACAAAATTGTTGCCCTCAAAACACTCTCAAAACTTGAGAGAGAGAAATTCTATGTTAGTTACTGTGTTGAGATACAGTACCTGACACCCTGACACCCACAACTGAGATGAAGAGAGGCTTAATATAGTTTATGGTTGGGTAGGTCAAGTCCATGGCCAGCTGCCTCCATGGTAGGAGCATCATGGTATAATGATGGTGCAGAGGAAAGTGGTTCAGTTCATGATTTGAAATAAGACCAAGGGACTGGTACCAGAGACCGAAGGATGAGAGGACAGACACAAACCCCAAAGCCGTGCTTCCATGTGCCATCCAGGCACACCCAAAAGTATGTTTGACCAGTACCAGTGGTGGAACTCAAGGCCAATCACAATGCTATTCCACCCTGTAAGTGCCATTCCTCATCACTTTGATATGCAAACATATGAAATCTCTTAAACCATGATAAATCTCCACATAAATACAAGAGCAAGTTCATAAATACACATATAACTAGATGTAAAAATCTTTGGCATGTAACTGAAAGTGCAGTTATTCTTTCTCTAGACTTGGAAAAGTTACACCATTTTTCAAAAGTTCAAGGTCCAGCTCATTCTCAGACTCAAAGCAAACTCTTAGCTGTGAACCTCTGAAAAAATACAAAAAAAACAAGATATGTAACTGCAAGGTACAATGGCACAGTGCTTCCCCATCTAAAGGGAGGAGAAGTAGAGTAGAAAAGAAGAAAGAAAGATGGAAAGTCAGCAGAGTAGACCTTTAGCGCTGAGGCTACATGTCCAGTTTCTGGGGCACATGGTGATGAAATGAGAGTTTCAAAGAGTTTGAGTAGCCCCAACTCTACACCCTTGGTTACAGCCCCCCAAACTCTCTCTTGGGTTGGCCAAACTTCTGTTCCCCATGTTCTGTTAGGCAGCCTTCTCATCATTGGGACCTAATATCTAATACCCAGAACTTAAGGGCAGAGAGATTTCATTTAGCTTTGGGTCTCAGGGGTTGATCCATGTTTAGGCAGCTTCAATGCAGAAAGGTCGTTGGGGAAGAACACAGTGCAGCACAGCTCCTCAGTGCTTCACAGGTAGAAAGCAGAGCAATGAGAAGCACTGAGGAGACAGGGACAAGGGGCAAAATGTGGGTCCCCAGTGCCATGCTTCCATCTGCCCAGCCCTGCCCAGAAATGTGCTCCACCGGTTCTCAGGGTGGACTCACAAGCCAGCTAACTTGTACTCAAGCTCTCCATTGCAGATACTGTAACTAAAATAAGAAAAAGGTAAATATCCCAAAGGAAAAGAAACTAAATAGTATGATAGTGCCTACTTAGCATAGGTACCTAAATGAAAGGACATCCTTTCTGTGTGACCTGAGCTAAGCAAAGAGAGCAAATGTAATCCAGATAAAAAGGCAGTGATATGGAAGCTACAAAACCACCATCACGCAGTGGGAGTAGACCTGAGAAGTTATACATGCAGAAATTCAGTGTAACTGGATTATGCAGAGTAATTTGAAGGGTAGTTGGAATTGAGATCACTGAGTTGCACTCCAGAAAGCTAAAGTGAAGCCAAGATTCTACCACAGAGTGAAGTATGATGCACAGCGAGAACCAAAGAAAGGGCACAGGATGACCTACTTAGTGTTGACAAAGATCACTCAGAAACTGAGGTGAAGAATGCATTTATGGGGACATAGTGACAGTGGCAGACCACTTGAAGTGAAGGGATGATGGGGAGGGGGCAACAGGTAGAGGAAATTGGAACTTATTCTAAAGATTTTCTTTATATCCACCTAAACTTGTGTTCCTTTCAATTTCCTCCCTCAGATCTACCTTCCTTACTTTGAAATGTAGTTCAGTGAGGTGAAAGTCTTTGATAGTACCCAATATGTACTGCAGAAATGTGTGAAATATGTGGCTTTTGAATAATATGCAGTAAGGATTCTTCCTCCAAAAGTTGAAATATATCTATAGTAATGTAATGTTTGAATAAAATGTGACCAGTATCAGAAAATCATTTTAGAATGACATGCTGCTTTTTTAAAAATCTAATTTGTGATACATTTGTATCATACTTGCTGAAGATTAGAAAATAATGAAAAAAACATTACACAGAATCATAAAAGAACATAGTGTGATATTATGCACTACTCTTTGTTTACTGTGAAGGTTTGAAACTAGTTTCCAAGTACAAGAAACGTTGTTTATTTTCCTGACTTCCATATGGTACCGCCATGACTTTGTCTCCGTGCAGTCATTTTGCCCCGTACCTGTGAAGCGATCAATGTGCTGCGGTGATTCTCAGCAGGCCTGGCCCTGAACAGGAAGAGCAGCCGCAGCCTTTGAGAAGCAGCGCTACGTCTCAGGCTCGCCTTTTCAAGGAACCTGACAAGTACATGTTTCTGTCTCCAATTGGCCTGTCAATTTAAATCACAGATCCTAAAAAGAGAAAGGCAAAGTCACAAAGGAATCTCAAGTAATTAGAACCACATCTTCCAGCTACAAATTGTCTTGTCCTTCAGCCCACAAAGCTAATATTACAGGAGTTTAGCTATTGAACTAGTACAGGAGATGTCACACCCTATAGGCTGTGGGGAAATATGGCAAGCTGAAGCCACAAAGCACAAGCTTCGGTGTTTACTCTTCAATGCACAGTCTTTGATAGTACCTTTCTGTGTAATTTACAGCATCAAAAATCTCACTGACTAGTGATGAATGTCTTTCATGACTTTGCTTCTCTTCTTCGTGCTTCTTAGCTTTACAAGTCTTATGCAACCACCTGAAGCAAGAAGCGACAGTTAATGTAGCAGTTAATTAGAATAAATGTAATCATTGGAGGAAGTTTACGCTATGTTTACTTTTATTGTATATTTTATTTTAAAGAGGAAGAAAGCAAAAACAAGGGAGTAAACCACTTGGATCCCCCTTCAGGATGAGTTTTCTTTCCACAGTAAATGTACTCTGCTCTTAAAAAAAAAAAAAAAAAGAGTAAAAACAAAAATAAAGCCATATAGAACAAGAGAAATGGCATAGAGTTTCAAAACAAGAATTAAATATTAATGACTATTATGTTGCATGTTGTTATTATCAAATTTGTTGCTCAGATTACCGGATATAGGCTATGTCTGTTTTTAAATCTTGAGTTCTGCTATATTTTCCTTCTTAGAAAATTTTTTTACTTACTCTTTTTCTTGTTTTTGTTTTTGTGCCATAGATCAAACTCAGGACCTCACATTTGGCATATACTTCGTCTTTATAAAATGTGTTTTAGTCAAAATATATATGTATCGTCTATATTCAAAACCTCAAAGAAAGAGGTTTTCTTTTATAAATATTGTATTGGAGTGGTAGAAAGAAGCCTTCTCAGCAGAGCACAGTGGTGTCCCTTTAAGGCACTCGTTAGTTCCTTGGTGTTGTCCCAGTTCGGTGGCAGGACACATGCCACCACTGGGTCTTGTAAGTTCCTTCTGTGTCTAGCCTCACTTGCTCCTCCACTGCCTTTTGAGTTTTACCTCTTTATTCTGAAGTGAAAATGAAAGAAGGCTGTTCTAGTCCACAAAGGGTGGAAGCTTTTCCTGCTTCATTCTTACTTCATAATCCCCCTTTAAATTTATCAAAGTTCTTGCTCATGCATTCCAGCAGGGGGAGCTTGATGCCAACTGTACCCATTGCAGTCATCTAGAACATTCACTTGGTCAACCCCACCACAAGCAGGAAACCAACGCTGGCAAAGTGTGAAACACTAGCTGTGATCGTGGTGACCCAGAGCACCTCAGCTGGGTCTCCATCCCTCTTCGCTTCTATATGGTAGAGGGGTAGGAAAGGCAGAAGTAGGACCACCAACAATCCACTGATCCAGATGACAAATTCAGGAATATCTGGAAGTGTGGCCATATTTGGGAGAGACAAGACAGACAGACAGACAGACAGACAAACAAACTAATCCCACGAACTACTAATTATTTCTGACCATCAACTTAAAATACTTCCAGCACCAGAACCAACCAAATCCAAAACAAACTCAGAGATAAAACTCTGACCAAATTTTCAGCTACATCAAGACCAAGCAGCAGCCACCTCTGGGAGCATGGGCCCATCAGACTGACAGTCCAGAAGAAATACAAATTTCCAGCTGAACCCAAAAGCAGATAAGCAATCCAACTTTCACTCTTACCTGAATCGGAGAGCAGAGCTTAGTTATCCTGCCTCGAAGTCACTGGGATCCTGCCTACATGCCACTCCAAAGTGGCCAGCTGAAATCTGGGGTGCCCTGCTTCCCGAGGAGCAGCTCTCAAGGCTCATAAGCACAGAGCCCTCTTGAGTGAGGGTCTCCCTCAGGGGCCGAATCTCACTGGAGCCTGCAGCTGCAGCACCCGATGTCAGCAAGCAAAGATGAGCCTCCATGAAAGACCAGCATGTAGAAACAAGAAAGCTGGCACTGTCTTTGAATCTGCTGGCTATAGATGAAAAAAAATTATGGAATGATTTGTTAAAATTACTTTGAGACAGGTCAATTTCTTGGCTTAAGTTGGGCTAAATTAATTTATCATGTGAAGCTCAGGAGTTTCCTGTGTCCTAGAACTTGATGCTCATGCAAAGAAAATTAAGAATATTGAATTGTCCAGCTTACTGCAGCTCAGAACTCTAAGAATCATAGTAGAAACTGCTTTAAAAGTTTTCACATTCTTAAATTCATGTTTTCCTTAAAAATACAACTTCTTAGTTCACTGATAAGATTGTGGTTTTCAAGGTAATGCTAGTAAGAACTCACAAGCAAGATTAATATCCATTACATTTTACAAATTTATTTTAAAATAGTATCTGACTTTAAGACAATGTAATTGCAAAATTACATAATGCTTCACCTTCCAATAGGCTTCCATATTTAGAATAAAATGAATAGAAAAACTATTAATATGATACTATGTTAGTTGATCTGAAATGAGTTCTTCTAAAAATTAACTGTGCAGAATGCCAGCTATATGGAGTCATAGTGCCATAAAGTGTAGAAGGAATTTAAGAAAAAAATATTAATTCAGGGTTCTGACACATGTTGACAGTAAATACCATCATAGGAAAACTGTTGCATTGCACATTCACGGAATGTTCAGAATAAAGTCCATACAAAGGAAAACTTGAGGGCTCTTAAATTAACTCATTAAATTGTTGGACAAGGAATTCATGCATTTACATATCCTTGCTGATTTTGTTTTGCATTTAACTAGTTTCTTACTATTTAGAGAGTCACCAGACTATTTAAGGACTCTAAGTACACAAGTGGAGTTTGGGGTAGCAGGATTAAATTGAAGCCAGATATTTACTCTCCAAAATGTTCTGGCAAAAATTGGAAAGTTATTATTATGTCATTGCAAACCTTGCACCAAGCACATGTAAATGGGGAGAGAAATCCTTATTTCAGGTGACTACAGAGGAGAGAGATCCGTAGGGGAGGAAGTTTAATACTGTGCACAGTCTGAACTCAGTTGTTAAGTATTTCTAAGGAATGGCTCCCAGCTCCTACATAATGTCAACTCTAGGATCTAAACCCAAGCAAGAGGCTTTAAAAACTTATTTACAACTTTATCCAGCAGGGAAAGAATTTGTGAATGTTCCAGGAGAGGTGAGGTACCTGCTGGATAGACCACTGTGAATTCTTGAAGATTAGGGTGAGAAGAAGAGCAGAGGCCTAGGGTAGGAAGAAACCTGGAAAAGTTTAGTTAAGTTTGCAGCTATTGAAGGCATCTTGTTCAATTACAGGATTCGTTAAAAAAATAAAAAAGATAGTGAATGTTATCATTGCTTTGCTATCATCAACTTGGTGGTTAGCTCTTCATTTATTTTGTCTTTTTTCAGAAAGGGTCTTGCTATGCAGTTCAGGTTTGTCTCACACTCATTTAGCAGCTCAGGCTGCTCTCAAACTTTCCATGATCTTCCTGCCTCAGCCTCCCAGGTACAGGGATTATAAATGTGTACCACCATACCCAGCTCTCTTCATCACTTCAAGCTATCAGTTAAAAACTAATGCTTTTATGACCTTGAATGACATGCTTCTTGCCATATAAATGCAGTTTTGTGGCCTTTTCAGCTATTTTTTAAAATTATTTTCTCTTGATTTCTATGAATTGTAAGTACCGATTAATTTTTCCTTCTCATAAAGACAAAGATGAAAGTCATAGCTTTGCTTTTTAAAAACACTAGATAGTATTTATTTTCCCATTTTCTATCTTATTATATATTAGTTTACTTAAAATTGTGGAAGGATTACAAAAATCTAATGATTTGAATTCTTGAGGGTACTTGGAATTAGTTTGTAATATGTACCCTATCAGTGTCAGCAAATGTGCTTCCCATTCTTGTTTCAGTCCATCTCCACCTCCTTCTCTATCAGAATTACTGTTACTATTAGTGGTATAATTAATGTTTGTCTTGGTTATTCCTTTTCTCATTGCTGGGACAAACATTCAACACCCAAAATGAAGGAAGGAAAGGTTTATTTAGCTCACAGTAACTGCAGGTTTCGGTCCATACTGGCTGGCTCCAAGGCAGAGGGGCGCATGGCAGAGAGCAGCAGTTCATGGCGGCTGAACAGCAACAACCATGCAACAATGCCTGTGCAAAGCCTGTCTCTCTCCTATATTACATTCAGGCTCTTTGTCCCAGGGTGGGATGTAGCACTCACACCCACCATCCCATCAGTACTAAGACCCATCATCTGGGCCTTGAATCACACATGATCCCACGAGTTAATCACAAACTCTGGAAGTCCCCACTCCATAGCTCCATGAGGCTTTTGGGGGACAAGTAGACACAAACCATAACACTGTTGTATTCACCATCATACTCTAGACCTGAAAACTCTCATTAGCCCCTGGAAATATATAGTCTGAGGAAATAATCTTAGGCATTTAATGTGTGTAAGTTTTCACAGAAAAGGCAACTAAGCTAAGCCTTCTTTTGTGATGCTTATTAATGAGAATAATAGTGATTATTTAATTGAAATGTGAGGATTAAGTGAGCTAGAAAGAGAAATATAAGTGCTCTTAAATGACAACGCATCACACCCTGATGAACCCATCACAAACAGGAAAACCCAACTCAGACGGCCTTCAGTATACCCAGAAGATCTACCATACAGCATAGCTGAGGTGCAGAAGGCTGCCGGGCTCAGCTGTTCTCTTTGTCCCCACTCGACTGCCGTCGTGCACCTGACTGCACCTGGCCAGCGCTGGAAACAAGAAAAACACCGGGCACCAATAGCTCAGGGGGAAAATAAAATCAAAATTCAAAATTAGAATAAATGGTTTTAGTTGTAATATGTCTAGCATTCTTGCCATCATTAGCAATTGACTAGACTCCCTTTCCCCAACGTTTAAGTTCCAGTTCTCTTTTCATATATTTTATAGATTCTTTGGTCTTTCCCAGTTTGTAGAAATGTTTATGCCTGTGACTAGTGCCTGCAACACTGCAGTAATTTGGAAAGATTTTCTTGAAAATGAAGTGAAAGAAACAAATTTAAAAGGAATGTCTTGGGTTTCTTTTCTATTTATTTTTGATCACCTGATTTAGGAGCTCTCTGCCAGATGCTGCATATGAATATCAAAACACCAATTATGAAACTTAAACCATAATGTTCAGCTGGGAATTCTTCTTGCCTTCTACCCAATACATCATTAGTGAAAACTGTGTGGGCGGGCTGGGGAGATAGTTTGGAGGTATAAGGCCCTGCCTGGCAAGAGCAAGGTCCCAAGTTCGATCCTTGGTAATGCATGTTGTGCTGACCCTGGAACGCTGGGCCTATGGTGGTGCACACTTGTAATATAAGCACTAGGGAGGCTGAGTCAAGAGATGACTATGTGTTTGACCTGGATAGAGAGACCCTGTATCAAACAAGTAAATAAATAGTTTTTAAGATGTGGTAAAAAAGAGATTATGGGAAGAAGAGACAGAAAGACAGAATAGAAAAGGAACAAGAGAACTGAGTGAAAGAAAAGTAAATGACAGAAAATGGAAACTAATAAAGAAAAATAAACACAAAAAAATTACAAAACAAACATCAGTGAGTTTCTG